>BLXL01010732.1:0-19137 GCA_023170135.1 Acarapis woodi
AATTGATCTTATGTTGGTCGATATAATGCTGTCTAAAGATAAAAGATCACATGATCTTGATAATTTTTACACTACTATTAGGCAAGAATCTGATCATAATATTACTAATATGGATGTAACAAATTCAACCGAATCATTTAAATTCATATCATCGCCCCCTACTGTGCATAAATTTGGTAGTGACAAATATGTTTCAAATGAAAACTTAGATTTATTGCACGATTCCAGTCCAAAATGTACATTAAGAAAAAGGTAAAATTTAGAATAATTATTTAATTATTATATAATTCTCAATTAATTTTTCAAATCTTTTACAGAAACAGAAAATTCATCTTTTCTCCTTATCTCAGCCCAATTTTGAGTCTTCTATCTTTTTTTTATCCGCTTTTTCTGGCATGCAAATATACATTTGTAATAGTAATTTTTTTTTTGGGTTTTTGCATCTATTTTTTATGTCACTTTCACGCGCTAAAAATCTATTATACTTCTTGGCAAGATATTGGTTTATTTTTTTTAAATCTCTATACCAATTAGCCTTTAAACAAACACTTAAGTTTATGATTAAACTTGTTTTAACACAAAAAGTTAATACAAAAACATGAATTTTGTATCTTTGTGTAACAAATTTTCACCATATTTTTCTTTGGAATTTTCAGTCTCTCTTTACCCAGAGTTTTTAAAATTTTCTCGTATTCTTAAATATAATTACAAATTTAATCGAATTATAAATAAATCAAAGGAACTTATCTAGAATCCATATTTATCTTAAAGTCTATTGTTTGTGAGCTAAATAATTTTTAAAGATATTTATGATATATTTATAATTAAATTTATAAAAATGTAAGTATACGAATTTCTTAAGATAAATTGCAATTTGTACATTAAGAAGTCAACTAATTTTTGTTTCAGATTTTATCTAAATAAAATTACCCTTTCCATTCGTACGATATTTCAAATTTTTTCTGAGAATGGTTAAACATTAAATTTGAAAACACTTAAATTAATTATCAATTTTTAATTTACAATTATTTACCCTTAACTGACTTTTCTTTCAAAATATCTTTTTTGTGCTTTCGAAAATTCATCACCCACACAGCGTTTCCTAAACAAATCGGTTAAAATTTCTCTTAAGCTCAATTGTATTTGTTCAGGTTCAACAATTTTTTCCTCATTAACTTTCTTTTTATTATTTAAATCCCCATCGCTATCTTTTTCATTTTCTCTTTTCGACTTGTTCTCTTCTTCCTTTTTTAAATATTTTGAATTTATTTTTTCTTTAGTTTCTTCCTCATTTGTTGATTTGCTTACTTTTTTTTTCGCATCTTTATTTTTATATTTAGAGCTTTCATATGTCTCATTTGATTTTCTTTTCTCCTTATTTTCACCTAAATTTTGCACACTTTCTTCACTTGAATTTGACAACTCTCTTCGCCTTTGACTTTTCAAATTTTTTGTCGATTTCTTGAATTCAGTACGATCGTTTGTCAGATTGTCATCTTCTTTTCTATCTATTAGTTGTTTTCTTAAATCTTCAGTCATCTTATTCAAATATTTCTCTTTAGGATTCAATTCAACTTGTTCGCCAACTTTTTGATTAAGAAAATTTCTATAAAATGCCGTTATACCGTGCTCTTGTTGCTTCGTAGCATCCATTAAATCTAAATATGAAAGAATTATATTAAAATGTTGTGTTCAATTTAGATTCTTACCTTCAAGTTCTTGTTCTTTCTTCTCTCGTTCTTCATAGATTTTTCTTTCCATTAACTTTTGACGATAAGCATTGGTTACAAAAACTTCCTTATCTTTATATAAATCACCTTCAGCTTCCCGTTCTTTTTCTATTTTTCGATCTTGTCGACGTTCCTCAGCAGCTTTACGTGTTTCAGCATTTATTTTAAGACTTTCAATGAATTTACTTTTTTTTTGTACTTCCTTAGACGCTACATTTTTTTGAGACACATTTTGATCTTTTTTTATATCATCGTAAATTTCATCATAAGCAAAAATATTCGGATCTTCTTCAAGTGCTTTATCAATCATTAACTTTGATTCTCTTTTTAATTTAGTTGCTTCATAATTTATTCTATTTGAGGTATCTTCATTAGTTTTTTTTTTCAATATTAAACCATATTTTTTAGACATTTTCGAGAAATTTTTGTCTATTAGAAATAAATCTCAGTCAAATATTTAAAAATTTAAATTTCATTTTCTTTGCTTTGTTTACAAACCAAAACTGACTGATATATTTTTTATGAACAGATGGCTCTACTTGATTTATGAAAAATTTCTTTCTCGAAATGTTTGAATTCACATGGTGGCTCAATCAGGAATATAGGTTTATGAGTCGCTGTTGAACGTTTGTTCTATCCGTGTAAGAAATTTTTTTGGAGGTACGAATCTAATATCTCATTGCAAACTTGCATTCTTTAAAAAATTGAAAAAATTAAATTATTCTTTTCTAATCATTTAATTTTTAGATGCTTAATTCATACAAACACAATTTGTTTAAAAAAAAATTATTTTTAATGATCATTGACTTGTACGAATGCCTTCTTTTTCCAAATTGAGAATTTTTTATTTGAAAACAAATCACTTACTGAAGTAAAATAATTATATTATCTTCAAGAAAATTTGAAAGATCAGCTAAATTTATGGGTTCAAATATTTACAATCAAAGTTTTTACAATAATGATCTAAATTTTAAATTGATAAGTGACAATTAAATATAAGACAATTTGGTGGAGATAAAATTTACAATTTTACTAAAGACGATTAAAAAAAAATATTCATACAAATTTAATGCTAATTACAATGTATAAGAGTAAGATGTATTAAAGAGAACTATTCACATTATCACTGACCGAAGAATTGGTAGATAGGCAACTATTTTGTTCAACAGATTGTCTATCAAATTTATTCTTAAGCTCATTGTCTTGTTTTGTCATGTTGTTCAGACTATTGTTAATTTTGAGTTGCATCTGAAAATTTTTAAGTTGCTGTTGTATTTGCTTAAGACTCCTTTCTTGTTCATATATTATATCTTTTTCTGATTCTTTTATGTTTTTCGAATTTTCATTACCACTTAGTTTGTTCATACCAAAAATTACATTTCGACCCATAGTATTACTTGATGATACATTAGTTAGATTGTATCGTTTTGATTTAAATGGTGAATAGTTACGACAATTAATTGGTGATGAAAGACTAATTTGAGAATCGTTTGTGTTATCTCGTACAATGGCTGGTAGAAGAGGCTGATCAACCCCCGATTGATTATCCCGTTCATTCAGAAAATCATTTGACAAGCAATTCCTCAATAATTTATTTGTTGTTTGAGATCTGATATTTAAAGATAAAAATATATATATATCAAGCACGTATTAAATTTGATTAGTTATTGAAAATATCTTGTGAAGATTATAATAAAAATTTATAAAGTAAACTACTTTCAAAAAACTAAAGTTGGCTGTATGTTTTATAGAAAAACAAAAATTTAAAAATTATGCTAGGCAATTGAATTTTATTTCAGAATGTAGTTATTTAGAAATAAAATTGAATCAATTTTTTACCAGTAATTTTTTAAAAATTTAATACTAAATTAGGCCTTAAGGGTATTAATGCAACAGCTTAAATAGTTTCGAATATAAAAGAATGATAAAATTAATGTTTTACAATGATATGGTGGAATAAATCAATAATAATTTCTCATTCTTAACTAAATATGTGTGATCAGGCATTAAATTTCTAGACCTACGAATTAAAAATTATTTTCATAATTCAGTTTACGTTTTCAAATTAAATAAGTAGGTAAGACATATATTGATCAGTTTATAAGTAAATTGAAAAAAAAAGTCTCATAATTGAGTTCACTTAAAGAAGAGATAACTGAAAAAAAAACTTCAGATTCTTATTAATTTTGAATCATTATTTCAGTACAGTAAAATTAGTTTCTGATATATTCAAGTTGATAAGACTGATTGATTTAATGATTTGAAAAACTTAATTTTTATCTAAAAGAATACTTTCAAAAATATGCAGATACATTTGATCAAAAAGTGACTATGGCACTAAAAAAATACGAAACTTTCAA
Source organism: Acarapis woodi (assembly GCA_023170135.1). Classification (NCBI taxonomy): domain Eukaryota; kingdom Metazoa; phylum Arthropoda; class Arachnida; order Trombidiformes; family Tarsonemidae; genus Acarapis; species Acarapis woodi. The sequence continues at coordinate 4,091 of BLXL01010732.1, forward strand.
TTTTAGAATTCGCAAAAAAAAATAAAAGAATTAAAATATTAGAAATTTAATCCATTTACTATTTTGATTAGATCTCTTTTTTTTTATTTTTATTTATTCATTTATTTGATAAAAAATTCACAAATCATATTCACAAGGTAAATCTTTCCCTAATAGTAATGAGATTATAAAGGAAGTTGACTTATTTTTTGCCTCAAGAAAGAAATATATATAGTTTTCTAACGTTGAAAGTATGCCTTACGAAAGAAGGTAACAACATTTAGAAAGATGAAAAAATTTTATTTTACATATAAAAATTTATATTTTGACGGAAAAAAATTTTACCGAACGAACTTAGTGCGTTCTCTGGTATTGAAACGTTCGATTAGATTAGGATTTTCATATTCACTTGAATCTATCTGGCCAAAGTTTTGTGTTTGATTCTTGACATATTTTTTGTATTTATTTTGAAAGGAGCGATTTTGCAACGAAAAATTAGTAAATTGATGCTCTCCGTACGCTGAAGAATAAACCATTGGTTCATAGAATCGACCGTTATCTTCAATACACTCATAAAAATTTTCCATTTGTACATTAGCTAGCTTCAAACTTTTTTGTCCATACACTTTGTTTTTTTTCAACACAATATCGTTATTACTAAATTGATCATTAAATGATGCATTCTTGTTATGTGTTAAAAATTTTTCTGAATCAATTTGATCGCTAGATTGAAGATCGCTTTCAAGAGCGGTTTCCGAAGTACTCTGTTGTTCTGAAAATAATTGTTGATCGTCATTTTCATATGCATCATCATCATGGTTTGCTTGATTGTAGGTTTGCAGATGATTTAATTGATACTTTTTAGGTATGATTAATTGAGGAGGAGGTATCAATGGCTGTTGTACATGATTTGACGATGTTATTGAATTTAAACTATTATCAGGTTGCTTAAATTTATTGTTTCCTAAATTAAACTGTTTATGTTCAAACTTTAGAGGGTCTATATTGACAGAATTAATCTGACCGTCTATATTGCAATTATAATTAGGTGGCAAATATAATTGTGAAAGATTATTTAATGAATTTTGCTTTGTTTTGAACAAACAATTTGCAAATTGGTCAAATAATGATGAGACAAGACCATCTCGAATGCCTAATTTGATTAATAGTACTGAAGAATGGAAAATGTTGAAAAATGCAAAGAGAAATGCAAATAAGGCCAAGTTCGAATCAGTAAACTTGCTGAATGTTAGATCAAATGGATTTGTCAATACTGATTCTACGTAAGCATACTGTTCGAATTGCCCATTGTTTAAATAAAAATTTTCGAATATTTCAAGTAGATTATTTAGATATAGCATTGCAAATAACCAACAAAGACTAGTGATAAGCACATTATACAAATTGATACGAGTATTACTTGCGAATAGATTATGTCTTGAATTAGTCGACTCAGATTTTTGATTAATATTGGGACTGTTTGTTAAATAGGTGAACTGTTTATTAATTTGATGATCAGTTAGGTTATTTATACGTAGACGTAAAGCAATTGAGAGCACCATAAATACAACAGATGCGAGCAGCAAAGCAATTAACGGTACAACAAGATACATAATGTAGACATTATCGAATGTATGCCAACAGATTGAATAAAATTCATTTGATGATTGCCAACTTTTCGAACAGTATGAAGATGGTTCAATCCAACTAGACAGAACAACGATGAATAGAGGTAGTAAATAAGTGAGTAATTTACAAGTACGTAATGTATATTGTCTGGTCGAATTTTGTAAATCGAGGCTTGATGTAATAGTGGTAGTCGGAAAACCATTTGAATTGAGTTGTGTAACCAATGGCTGGGCCTGATTAAACGTATTGTTTGTTGGATTATGTTGATGTTGCCTTGTTTGGGTAAATACTAGCAGATAAGATGATATAAAACAATCAAAGAGTAACCAGGAGAATACAGTCAGCACAAAATAGTGAATGGCTAACGATGAAAATCTACAAAATACCTGATTATTTTGTGCAGATTCACTTAAACTTAGACTAGCTAACATCGCTAATTCTAAGAATAATAGACAAATTAAATAATTAATTTTGGCTTGATTGGACAACATAATATTTTGGTAATTAACCGCTTTGGTTAAATGAGGTAATTGCAATTGATTATTGCGTAAAAATAGAAGATGATTTATCGTTTTGGTGCCTCGCAAATTGTTTCTATGGAAGTAAAAGCTGACGATTGTGATTAATAAGAGCACTGCACTAATTGCACAAGATAATATACAAATTTTTTTTAGTTTTAGTATCAAATATAAACGTTTTTGTATTGTTTCTTGATTTTGTATTTCACTGATTCTGCTACCTGGATCAGCAAGTACTGCAAAAGTACCTAATTTTGTGCATCTGCATTTAGTCTGTGTTAAATTGCTGAACACTGTTTGACAAGTGGATGAATGAGAAAGGAAATGTAGTTCTGTTGGACTCACTTGACTACCTGTTTGATTTGATTGTTCATTTGCAACCGCAAATGCTGCTTGTTCAAGTGAAAGAACTCGACTATTACTTGCTATTGAATAAGGTATGGTTTCACTGTCTTGTAATTGCACACATCGGAAATTTGTTAAATTTTCTTGCAAACTAAATTTTTTATGAATAAAAGTAAGCTCGATGAATTGTTCAGGTTGATGATCTGATTTATCAATCGGCATAGAATAGATAGACGATTCTTTCTGACTAAATATGCTTACGATTTGACTGACCACGATAGAATTTGAATCTGATTGTGTCTTATCTAATGATATTTGATGGTTTGTATCAAATGTATTGATTGATTGCCCAATTTTAGTATGCACTTCTTCGATAGGCATTAGTTGGCCTAGATGTTCATAAATTATAAAAATAAATTTAACCAAATTTTGCATTGATTGTTGTCTTATTTTTTCATTTGATATCATGATCGAAATTAGATACTTTGTATCTTTGTCATCAGAATCTTCTTCTCCAATTTCACTCGTAGTCAACAGATCAACATTAGATCGAGCACTTCGCTTGATTGGCAATAGTAATGGCTCCACATTGTTTGTAAGCTGGCGAATAATTACTCCTAGAACTAGAAAAAAAAAAGGAAAAATTTATTATCGATTTTTGATAAGGTATTTAAAGCATCATTCAAAATCTATTGGTACCAAGAATTCATACTTACATAAGTTACTAGTTGAATGATCAAAATTTAACGGCACTATTGATTGCATTGAAGCAAAAAGAAGTGCATTCTTCTTAAGACCTGACATCAAAGATGAAATGGCAAGTGTTCGTTCACTAGGTTCTAATATTAACCAACTATCATGATTGTGTTCTTCAAGTAAATTGGAAAACGTTTCCTGTACTTTTGTTAACATTTCATTTATCAAATCAATTTGCTTTTTAGGTTGATATTTGCTTAATTCTACATTGTTTCTAATGAATATTTCAAGTTTATTTACAAGAATGCTGACTATTTCACTTATTCTATATAAATCACGTGCATATAGAATTTGTTGTGAGCGTTCGTTACCTAGAATTGTATTTATTTGATTAGGTGTCTCGAAGCCAAGAAACGAATTATGGATGGCCGAATTTTGATCCACATCTTGATGAGAGCTTGTAACAGTTGCTAATTCACGTGCTAATTTGTTGATCATTACATATTTATCTTTTAGACGCTCGTTTATAGAATTAAGCCACAACGAACTGCACTTGCTAAAATTCGGTTTATCTTTCCACATCGCTTTTTGGTTATTTTCATTTGAAAATGTACAATACCAACTAACCAAATTTATCGAACCAGCTGTGTAAAAAAAAAAGTTTTTTTTTTTTAAATTAAAATAATAAAATAAAAATTTTATAAAATTTTACCTGGACAAGGAACTGTGACTAATTTGCCAACTGGGGTAAGCTCGAATGATACGCCTTTTATTTTTGCTGGCGGACAATAGTAGGTCGAATTTGGTTGCAAACGATGATTATTTATTAAGGCTGGTCGGGGCGATTCTTTAATTTCAAACTTTTTATTCAAATTTATAGATAAATCTATGGGACCCATTGTGGATTGACTATTTGATCTATTTTCGATAGGTAAAACATATTTACCATTCAAAAATGGATTCTGATTGTTTTCTAAAGGATTTAAATTACTTTTCGATTGGATTGACGGTCTTTTATTAAGCTCGTTGAAATCACCTGGATTATTTTTTTTGTCGTAAATAGCATTCTCGACGATTCGATTATGTGGTACTCGTACTTCATTATTTATAATCAATGGATTCAATCTACTATTTTTCAATATAGAATTAGTATCATTTGCCGATGAACGTTGGTTATTACTGTATGTTCGTTTTGGTGGAATTCGTGTTGAATTCAAATTTATACATTTATAAGATACCTCTAAGTATTTAGGTACACCAGGGCATGTATTATTTTTGAATAATGATTCTGATGCGAGTACTTTACAACTTTGTTGATCTTGACATCGCTTACTTATTATTCGATGCGCTAAGTTTGTCATACATTTTGTAGGCAATTCTTGAATATATTCATTATTACAGATTGTCACTGAAAAGCGACCGAAATTCGCTCTAATTATGTCTATATAGTAATTTGGTTCGCAATTAATTTCTAGCTCATCATCTTCACAGGCATGAGTAGTCTTGTATTGATGTTTTGCTATCGATAAAAAAGAAGACAAAGAAATAATTTTAGTTTGTGAATTTAAAATTTTTTCAAAAACAATTTTCTATTTTAAAGAATCGATAATTAATCGATTTTACAATTTCTCTCTTTTTTCAATCAATAGTTAAAACATGAAAATTTTACCCAAAACAAATTTTCACTTGTTTTACACTTTTCGTTCATCCACTTAAAATTTTGTAATTCGATTTACAAATCAAAAATTATGTTGCGAAACTTAAAATTAAGATTTTATCAAAAAAAAGTTAATTGATTAGTTTACCAAACATTTAATGAAGAATTTTTCAAAGTAAAAGTCTTTTAGCTAAAAACAAGAATCTAAAAATTGAAAATTGAAATCATTGTTAATTTTTAGACTACTTCAGAAAATTGAATGAATGTTAATAACTGACCAAATAAATTCCCAGCAGAGCAGACCAGGTCAGTAGAAAAACCGACTACATATGAATCTATACCATAAAAACACTAAGGCATACAAAGAAAATCAGAAATCGTCACGGTCTTTGTGTGAAATAAAGTCTTCATCAATGCTTTGTTTTTTCTCGTATACGATATATAAAAATATTGTATGATTACAAAAATTTTAGAAATAATTTTAAAATGTAATGCTGAATTTGTAAACGAAAAATTAATTGCGACTACTAGCCATTCTACTAGCAAAATATATTTTTAATAAAAAATTGATAAACTTTTTTTATTTTAAAGTTCACCAGAAAAATTTTATGACGATTAATCATTGAATATAGTAACTAGCACCAGATTTAGTTTTTCTTTTTGATCAAAAGGTGCAAATATATAATGTTTATGTCAACATATAAACTTTCTCTAAATCCCAGGTGGGAATTACACTTTTTTCTTTTCCTGCATTGAGTTCAAAATACAATCGAAAATTGTTAATTCGGGACAATTTTCAGCATATAGTGGTGATGTAAGCGGCAATGCGGAAGAATGACGATGACTAGAAATAGTTCTCGCCTGAATCAATGAACAAAATGAAAAGGAAAAAATTGATGAAAAGAGTGAGTAGAGCAAAAGAAATCTCTCTTTTGACCAGCTTCAATTTTGATAAGTTTTTTTTGTCAAAAAACAAGTCTCATTTAAATGAAAATTAATTTTTTTGTTATATTAAAAACTGTACCTCAAAAAAAAATGAAAAAAGATTAGTTCTTTGTTTATTTGAATTGAACTTTTTTGAAAACAAAAAATATGGACTTTACTTTCATACACCTAAGTAGAAAATTAAACTAAAATATAGTCATTTTTACTGTTAAAATTTTAAATAAATTTCTTGCAATTTCTTAGCAGTTCAAAAGGGAAAGTAATGTCTATTTGAAATGAGAGAATTGAAGATGATGGCTTCGTTATTTTCAGATTTATATTTATGTGAGCGTATGGTTTGAAGAAACTTATTACAAATTACACTAGTAGTTTTCAGCCGGAAATTATGGAAGCCACAAAATCACAAAATAAAATTACCGCGCCAGAGCACTGGAGCTCGAGTGAAAATGATAAGTATTAGTGTATGCAAGTCTTAGCAGTAAATATGTTGAACGCAAATGGTAACTTGAGCTTCCGTTCTATATTTCTTATTTCAATTCTCATTTTATCCATTTTATTGCTATTTTTTTGTACACGTTTTATAAAAGAAAATTTTTATATAACACATGCCGAGATAATATATATTTAAAATGAAAAAAATAGTCAATATCCAAATTCTAGCGATAAAAAGGTACACATACCTAAAAAAAAATTATGAAATTTATAAAGAAAAAAAAACTAATTTACTCAAAAGTAAGAATCTTAAAATTTAAATAATAAAGTTAAAAAAAAGGCTATGACCTAGCCGGACATCGATCAGAAAAAAAAAACAAATCGAGATGGGAATAGCTAAATTTTGATCGATAGGGTCGACTTAAATTTAAGCACCATTTAAATGCACGAAAAATCAAAAATTTGTTTTATATATGTACGAAAACGAAAATATTAAACTTTATGAGTCCTAATTTTACTTTTTCATCAAAAAAGATCCAAATTAAGTCTTAGCTTCCGGTCAATGTGAAACGAATAAACAAGCATATTCGTTTTTTGGCTTCATGAAATTCTTATATGTGCAGTCGAGAAATTTTTACGTTTTCCTTTCCAGATTTTTTTTTTTTTGCTTTTTTTCTTAGAATTCAAAGAGATTTTAGATGTAGGATCAAATGCTTGTTGCCAGTTCGTTATAAAGATTCAATAGACTAGTTTTGCCATATAAAAAGGACTGAGAATTCTAGGGCTCAAGAGAATTGTCTTCTCCCACTTTGATTCAAATGAAAATTATTGCTCGCTACATTTTCACGAATCTGTTCTATCTAGCTATTCAGTTAAACATTATTTTACATCAAAACCGTCCTTGACAAAAAAGCTAAAATTACCGAATTTTATTCTCCGGAGAGCAAAAGTAGCGATGCAATTTATTTGCAGTTGGACACAAATGATGGCAAAAAAATGCGCGAAAATACAGATAAAAGATAGACATCAGTTACGTTCGACTAACAAGTGAATGACTCAGAAAACGCTAAAAATTCATTATGAATAACGGAAAAAGAGTTGAATTCTTAAAAACGTGTTAACAAATATACACCACCACTAATAGTCTGAGTAAACAGTAGTTCCATTCAAAGGTGAACTAAAGATTTTTCTTAAATAGGACATACGCATAAACTGTTGAAATTCTCATAAATTTCTAAGTTGATTGTTTCAAAAAAAAATTTAGAAGAACTTAATCTGAAATTATATAAAGTGTAAGATTATTTTTGATCTACGCATACTTAGAAATACGGCTAAATTATTGATGGTTAAAAGATGGTTCTCGCTTTATATATTTACAATGCGGGAGAAGAGTTTTTTATGTTTTATTTAGTAATGATGGTAGTTTTGAATTGTTTTACCTATGAAAATTTTTGCCTATATAATAATTTGATGATGCTTCAAAATAAAATATTTCTAGTAATAAGTAAGCAAGAAAAAAAAGTTCAATGCACTATGCCAAAATGGCAACAGTGTTATTATAGTTTGATTTTGCCAACAGTGAATTTAAAGTTAAAATATTTGATCGCGTGCTAGATCAATTCTCTTATTTGAATCGCCAAACACGTAAACAGAGCTAATGTGCAGAAGAAATATTTTTTGAAAATTTTCTTCAAAAAATGATATTTACAAACATTTTTTTACTAGTTTAATACTTGTCAGTTACCTTTCGATTGAAATCTAAAATTTCGATTCTCATTTAAATAATAATATCATATTTTTACAAATTATTTATTTATTAATAATAAAAAAAAATAATTTAAATTTTTTTTTTTGTGATTGAAGTTAGAATACATAAATCTAAAGCATAAACGAGTTATTTTTTTATAAAAAATTGATGAGAATAAACATTATTTCAGTTGCTCCCACTCGATTATAAAAAATTTCTATGTAAGGTGATTTTATCTAACTTTTGAATTCAATGAATAGAAAATGTAAAACATAAATATATAAACCTTATTTTTATTTAATTCATAAAAAAAACTTCAAGATTCACACTCTAATGATATATAAACTGATACACTAAGAATTGGTTTACTGAAATTTAAGAGTATTTTTTATATAAAGAATTTTTATTGTATTTCTGAATTAAATAATCGGTTCTGCGGTGTGGCTCGCAAATTAGATCCATATAAGTTCAAATTCTTATAATTTTCATTTTTGAATTTCTAATATTTTAAAAACATATCAAGAAAAAACAAGAATTTCTTCATTCTCTGTGTGAAGCTAATAAAACGAACGAAAATACAATGCATATAATAAATGAAATTAAGTAATCAAAAACTGCACGCTGTTATATTATGTTTAGGCAAAATGAAAGATCTAAAAAATTATAAATTTGTCCTTTTTCAATCACAAAAAATTTATCTTTTCGTTGCTTTTAAAGTTCAAGTTTAGATTATAGTGTGAATCTTCTCACCAGATTTTCATATCTAAATAAAATGGTTGATATGTATTATAAATTCAATAGTACAAACAATCATGTTTATATAGCTTTAAGATTAGTATTACAAAATTAATGTGCTTTCATTTTGTAATCCACTACAAACACGCACAGTCAAGATGATTTTCGAAGTATGCGCCAATTGCATTTCGTGAAATTTGTACTATTGAACACTAAAGTACTTGTCACTCAAATACTAATTAAATTTCAGACACAGTCAAATTTTTTGCACTTAGCCAAATAGTTGTTCTAATTTAATTACTCACTAATTTTTTGCGATTTTTATTCTAAAAAAAAAATTTTTATCGTTAACAAAAGTAAAGACTAGCACCCATTAACTGAATTTATCTAGTACAATCATAATTTGACAAACTGATCTAAATGTAAAAATAAAAAAGTCTATAAAATTCAAAATACTTAAGCCTTTTACGCCCTAATCTTTAATTACAAAATAATAGCGACTATAGATTTTTTTCAAACTTTTTGAAAACGCTTGTCGTATTTTTTAGATTTAGTTTCATAAAATAATTCAAGATGCTTATTTTACAAATTTATAAGTGAAGAAATAAAAAAATATTTAGAATTCAATATCCATTCGTCACGTTTTTGGAGAAAAATTAAATTTTAATATTTTTTAGAAGAGCTCACTTTTACAAATTTTTAAGTATAGCAAAAAGATAACTGAATATTTTTTTCTAGAGTTTGAAAAAATAACAAAAGTATCGTTCGATTTTCACGGCAATATATGGCAGTCGTGATCATTCAATTGAAAATCGGTTACCGGAAGTTTGTGTTTCCTTTGAATCAGTGCAATGGAAAAAAATATAAAAAAAAAAATAAAGGTCAAAACTATTGACTAATTAGCAATGAACTAGTTCATGATTAGTTACCTCGAAAAATTTTTGAACCATTTGAACAGGAAACAAATGTTTCGGACAAACTTGTAGAGCAAAAAATTGTGACTTAAAATTTGCGAGAAAATTTCTGAAAAACAGATTTTGGCTACTAGATTTTCATTTTATATTTCTCTTTGATTAATTATCGAATAAAGTGCGCACGATTTGTCCCGTTAACCATTAATCAACGACAAAGCATATGTATGACTAAGCTAAATAACATTTATTTGAATAAATTAATAAACCAATATTGCTTAATTTTTTTTTGAATTGATGCTGTTTTCGCGAAATTTTGTGATAAAATTTATAAGAGCAAATACAAAAATGAGCACTGGACAAACTATCAATGGTTGAATAAACCCAGCAGACTCTACAACAGTTAGCATATTATTTGATTCATAGTTTAAGTTATAAAACAGTAAACTTGATTTCTCTAATTAAAGACCAAACTTTATTTTACTCATGACCGAATTGTTAAAGCTAAATTAAAGAATAGAAAATATATAAGCTTATATAAAAATGATCTCACTCAGCTAGAAGATTGTGAAAATAAAATAAACTTTATTTTGATTTCTTGTAGAATTTTTTTGTTAAAAGCAAAATTCGAATTTAAAATTTGCAAAATAAATAAAATTTCAAAATGAGTTCATAAAATTTGAAAGTGAAAATTTTTTTTTTGATATTTTTTGATTTGTTATTTGTGTTAAAAACTTAACCATTTTTTTATGATGCATAAAAAAAAATATATTAAATATATTTTTTATCTATTTCGATTCGTGTGATTAGGTAAAAAATTACCTGATATCTAGAAAAGGTTTCACGATCAAAAATTAAATAAGTAAAATAAAAAAAAAAAGATTTAAATCCATTCAAAAAATAAAAAATAAGAATGATTAATGAGTATTGAAAAGAAAGTGAGTTTTTGATACTTTATAGTAAATATATGCACATCAAGCCATAAAAACTAGTAAAATGATAAAATCTTGCTTAATCGATGATTCTTTATTCGATAAGTTATCATCTTTCATGCCTTTTTTAGAAAAAACATGCACTAAAAAAGAGTTGAGAGTGGGCTGATATTCTAAAATCATTAAAATTATTAATACAAAATGACTCATTCTATTGAAGAACTGTTTAATCTTGAAAAAATTTGTCATTCCCAGTTGTGAAAAGAGATTACATCAATTAGATTAAAATATTTTAAGATATAAATGTTTGAAAAAAAATTATGTACGGAGAATTTCTAAATGAAAAGTTTCACAAATCTACAAAAAATGTTTGACAAAGAGTTTTTCATCACATTTTAATTAAATTGTATATTTATCAAGAAATCAGCTAATATAAATGTTATATAATATGATACGATCGTATATCTTATAAAATAGTGTATTTTTTATGATAATATTGCCCGCTTAAGACTTTAATGATTTTTTTTTATTCGAAAAGTCATATTTTAAAAAAATGGATTTCATAACATGAATTAAAATTTTGATTTTTTATTTTTTCGAAACCAAAAATTATTGGCCAGATTAATAACTATGATATTGACTTCAGCGATCTAACAAAATTCATAAATTTTTTCTCATTTACTAAATTCGTGCCTGCAAATTCACAAAAAAGTAATAAATTGATCATTTTCGATTGATATTAGAGCAAATTTTACTCCTCAATCTCAAACACTTTTTTTCTTTGTTCAAAATTTATCTAAAAGAGAATTTTATATAATAGATAAAAGATTTTAAAGCACTATTTAAAAATATCTCAAATTTAAAAGCCAATTTTTTATGAAAAAATTTTTGATTTTTTTCATTATATGATGTTAAATTTTGCAGTAAAATAATTTCTCAAAAAGTGCACATTTTTTAATTCGCATTTTTTGAGCTTAGATACATTTAGAAAATAAAAGCACAATTTTCTATCAAAAATTAAAATACTATGGTTTGAATTTACAAACTTACAATTCAAAAGTATTGGGAAATTTTTTTTTTTACTTATTCCCAATTGTTAAGAAGTTATGAATCTTTTCATCAAGAATTAGTGGATATAAACTTGATTCTATTTCAAATAAAAGTAAAAATGTAATTGCTATTTCACGAATTTAAAATATAAACAGAACGAAAAAACTTTGCAGTCAAATTTGGTCTAAGTATTTTTGTATGATCTGAAAGTATTTTGATAAATAAACTGTCGGCTGTATGCTAAAAAATTTCAATTTAGAGAACTAAAAATAAAGAAAAACAATCAAATTTGCGCTATTAACTAATAATTTTTTATGGAAAAATGGTTTTTCACACTAATAATTATGATCACAATTGAATGATCCCTAATAGGATAGTTTTTATTGAAAAAACGAAACAATAAAAGATTATAAATGATAGGCCGGAAGTAACAAAGGGGCATGAATTCATAAAAGTTCGATTGTCATTTAGTGTATGTTTTTTGTGCTTATTTTACATGAAAGAAAAAATTTATAATAAAAAATAAAAATAAAACAAGTGTAGAAAGGGTAAATTTATAGAAAAAAATCTGAGTAGTATTAATGAAAAAATAAAATCCTCATTCAAAGATAAACAGCGAAAAAAAAGAGAAACAAGAATCTTTTTGCTCAACTAATGAATTCATAGACATAAAAGTTTATTAAATACAATTGAATTTGTGATTTTTTTAGAATACACTGTGCATAGATAACGATTTTTTTTTAAAATGAAAAAATTCAAAAATTTATCATAAACTGAAGTATTGTGGTCTATTATATGATATAATAATATTCAAAAATTTTCTACACATCTTAAACTGCAAACTTGAAGAATAAAAAATGAGATCAAACTAAAATTATTCTGCAATATGCACAAAAAATATTTCAAAATACCATTGAATTAAGTTGTCAAAATTAGAATTTTATTTTCGTCTTCATCAACTTGAGGTATAAGATTTTCTTTGTGAAAAAAATATTTTTTTTGTTTAACTAGTCTATTTTTGAATGCTTATTTTTATTTTCTTTTTTCAACGTTGAAAACACTTCATTATAATAATTCAATAAAAGACTTTTGCTTTTTTATGATATTTCTTCGAAGAAAAAATTTCAAGTTGAATTATAAAAACGAAAATGATTATCCTACCGAAGAATTCTATAAAGTATTAAAAAATATATATATCTATAGTTAAATTTTTATCATATCATACGCAAGATCAATGAAAATGTATAAAATATCTAAATATTTATCTAAAATTGTAAGCATTAACAAATCGAACTTGAAATCAAAATATATAAGAATGAATTCACACCAGTTTCACTACGGTAACATTGTAAAACTAAATAAAAACTGCTGAATTAAATTTATAACCAATATTTTTAGACTTTTCTGCGGTTGTGACTGATTATATAAAATCAATAAACTTAATTCATGCTCGTTTCTAATAAAAGTTGAACGAAAAAATTAAGAAAAGGCTAATAAAAATTGAAAAAAAAGTAAAAATATATTTGAAACCAGGTAATAGAACACTTTTTTCCATGGACAAAAATAAATTGATTTTAATTTGAATTTAAGAAAAAAAAATAGTTATGAATGCAGTACAGAAATTTTTTCTAACTATGAAATAATAAAAATAAATTTTCAATTCAAAAATCTTGTTGAGAGTATTATGTTGTTACATGTAAGATATTCGCTATTTTTGTAAATTTTTTAAGAAAAGAAATATTTTTCATTTTCATATAAAGTTATTTCGCCGAAATTGTTATATTAAGAAATAAAGGTTCTAGAGTTACCTAAATAATGTTTACAAAATTGTAGATTTTTATATATTGGGTAAAAATCACAAGGTAAGCAAAAAGTTTAAATATTAAGTCAAAACAGAATTTCTGTTGATAATCAAAATGATTTTATATGAAAATAAATGGCCAATCTTAAATTATATTCTTAGGATGTCGTTTCTCAATTTGAGTAGATGGGTTCATTTTAAACATAATATGATATATATATTAAAATGTATAACTTGTTAAAATGTATACTAAAATCATCTTTTTTTATTCGACATTTTGTGATATGAATAAAATCAAATTTCTAAATATAGTACACTTTGTGAAAAAATTAAATTTGGGTGGGTCAGTCCGAAGTTTTTTTTATTTTTTCTAATTGAATAATCAATAGCGCATTCAGGAAAGCTTCATCATCGCACTAAGTTTTTTGCTGACCACCAGCCCTTTGTCATCAACACTATCGAATAGAGAGCAAACACGAAGACACATTGTATTTTAAATATTATTAAGAACAAAAATTGCGTACAAAAACGGAAGTTTATTATTTTCTTTACTTCCTTGTAGATAAGAAAAATAAATTTAAAAGAAAGTTTAGGACATGAAATTTGCGAACAAAATTAAACTGAAATTTAGAGGAAGTTTCAATTTATTTGAAAAGAAAATATGATTTCATGTCGGTTACGACCAATTCATATTAGGCGAAAATCTTAAGGCAATATATTTATCAAATATGTGAACTTATTTATATTTATGTACATAAAAAAACATGTTTTTTTCTTAATTTGACAAATTGATCTATATTTTTTTAATGAAAATTTTCGATTATTGAAATTAATTGATATCACGAAAATATAAAATCTTTATAAATTTTATTTTTCTTCATGATTTTTAGATTAGATTATTTTACCGATCTAATATTAATTTTTTTTGCAATTTCATTTTTATTACTTATGAAATTTCATACATAAAAAATGTGAAATATACAAAATTAAATTGTTTTTGGAAAAAGAGAAGTTTAATGAGTGATTTATAATCTATGAATTATTTGAACGGGTAAAATAAATTATTAGCGGAAAATTAAGTTTTTATAATAAAGGATCAATTTCAAATATACAAAAAGTTTTTAAAATCGAATTCTGCTAATGAGAAGTGTAATTAAAATAATAGCTAGGATTATCAAAAATTTTATGAAAACAAAAATTTTCGGAAATTATTGAATCATCATCTCTTTTATAATTCAGCCGAAACAAAAATTACTGACAACACTTTGAAATTAATTAAATAGAAAAAAATTTGAAAGTATTGAAGAACAGCTTTATTTTGAAAATTTCGACAAGCGAGTGATTTTGAAATATTAACGAGTTAATGACCACTTTGTTTTATTAATATTCTTTTATAAGATTTATCAATAAAGCAAGTGAATTTCTGTTTAATGAATTCTGTATGCAAACAAGAACAAAATGATCAAAATAAAAAACGCTAAAATAAATTCAGTATAATGCATATATATTAACATATATATTTACATTCAATAAAATGCATTCAGTACTTGGTAAAATTTTTGAAACAAAATTTGAAAACGAAAAAAATTTTTGGTACATAACTTTCAAAGTCAATTAATTATATAATGAATAATTTAATTTGAACTGGAATTCACCATTTCAAAAAATAA
>BLXL01010733.1:0-25318 GCA_023170135.1 Acarapis woodi
TAAAACTACTTTCTACAATTATTTTGATTCGAGAATAATCTTTTTTTGCCATAATAATGGAATCTTTACACACACCCATTTAGCCCAATTCTTGGAATTTCGCGCGGGAAATTCCTGTTCGACACACATTTGAAACACAAAATTATATTGTTTTTCGTTTTTGTGAATGTCAGAATAGCCTGTCTTTCTTTGTTCGAACTCTAAACACGACCATAATTGGCAAAAATCATTTTTTGTTTGAACTTTGCTGATCACATTATATAAAATTTCAGATTTTTTTTTTCCGAATGTATTAAATTTAACATTGAAATATTACAAAGATGTATAAGTACTTTACTCCGGAAATTCAACCAAAATAAAGGCAAAGTAACTATAAATTATAATAACAATAAGTTGGACTTGTCAAAATTCGAGATCCTAAAAGGCATTCTATGAATCAAGCTCAGCGATTGTTTTATCAGTTTAAATCAAAATTCGCTCGCTTTTCGGATTCTAATATCTAAGAATTTAGCCATTGTATTTGTTTTTTTACTACCATTTACCAAAGAGTATATCTTATTGAAGTTTAGAGTTTTCGTGTACAGAACTACATATTCTTGCAAATTAGAATTTTTAAACACCAATTAAATATAACTCGAATGATATGCTATTTATTGACAAAATTCCTAGAATTTGCGAAAAATACAATATAGTATTCTGATTCTTACATTCAAATAGCGAAATTCTTCAGATAAATTTAAATTCACAGATATATTATCACAAGAAAGAAATTAGTACACACTTTAATAATGAGACATAAGCAGGCCATTTTACAGAAATGCATTTGACTAAAATTTAGATAAATTTAGTAAATATATTTAAATCACTTATTATTAAAGTATAAATTAGCTGTAAAGATAAGAAATTATAAATAACTATCGATTATGAATCGTGTGCATCATATTATACAATTTAAATAGAATTTTTTCATTTTTATCGAAATATTTTCAATTTTAATAAAGTCATCTTGAATTAAATGTAGTTAAATTTGATATTTTGTATTTATTATTGAATTGTGTTCTTCTTTGGGAATAGATTTGAAATTCTTCTTTTGTTTTATGAAACTAATAATTTTTGAATAGTGTTACGATAAAAAGATATACAAAAAAAGAACAAAATTGTAGGTGGATCAGCTGGAAGGTTGCAAAAAATCGCAAATAACTCACAAAATAAAATTTGAAATTTTATTAGATTAATGATGCCTAACTATGTCAAATATTCTATGAGATTTTATTTTTGTTTACAAAAGATGCCTAATGAACATAAAAAATTTTTTTGTTCAATCTAAAAGGCTAAAAAAATGTCTATATCGAGATTAAAATCAACAAAAAAAAAAAAAAAATATTAACCACAGCACACATAACGGAAAATAATTTCAAGAATAGCAACAATAATAGAAAAAGGTAGAAAATTATGACCGAAAATTCTTGGAATTCGATGCTATTTGTTCAATGAAAATTTTTTTTTTTGAATCGAAAATTTTTTATTTAGATCAACGATTTTATGTCTTTTAGTCGCAAGACATTGTTCAATTTATTTCAATGGTTTCGAGAAAATTAATTGAATAATAAATATATAAAAAATTAAAAGGCCTTTATATTATAAAAAAAATATATAAATCTTAAATTTTCATAGACACTATACAATATTTAGCTACATAAGGGAAATCTATCTATTGTTCCGATGTAAGATCGTTTAGATCAATTAAGTAGTATTAATTATTATTATTCGTCAAATAGTTAACGAATAATAAAATTATAAACAGTTTTTTCGTATATTTCATGGAAATATTTTTTTAATTTTGTTAAATTTATTACGTATTTTATAATATTTTATAATGGCTAATATTTATCTATTAAAAAATTTTTTTGTGCAAAATATTTTAAATAAAAAATTATTTTCACAAATTGACCTTAACCCACTTTCCTTTTGATAATAATCTAGGAGGAAACCATGGTTTCTGATGACCTGATTTCGTGTACATTTCAAAAGTTCATTGCTTTAAAAAAAATTTGCACACTATTCATTTTAAAATATTTTTATTTTTAATTAATAATTGAACTTCAAGTTGTTAATGCAAATTGAATATTCAAAAGAGTGAAAATTTAAAAAAAAATATCTGTTTAATAATTTTTGATTTATTAATGTCAAAATCGTTGTTAAGCATTTTAATTCAAATGTATCAAGTATTCGGATTTTTTAAATTTTTAAAATTAAATTATTAAAATAATTCGGCATAAATTAAGGACTTTAAGTATGTAGTATTTTTCACTAAGTTAATCATTCAGTAATGTTTTCATTACTTTTTATAACGAGTCGTTAGCGTTTTAAAAAAGTATTTAAATGAAAACAGTTTTTGTGTTACGGTGACGAAGAATCAAATATGAACAGATATGAGACATTTGAAAAAAAGATAGGGTTCTATTTATAATGAACAAATGAAAGTTCATCGGTGATTTATCAGATGAAAAAAAAAGTGGCTTGATATCAAATAGTATTTTTTAGTATTTTGGAAAATTAGGGTTAGTTTTTTTATTGAAATAAAAGATATTCGTTATCGATTTCTTATTGGATTCATTAATTTTGAAACTTGATTCGGACATGTTTTGTAATTTGAGTTTCATTTGAGTATTGATTTCAATTATTTTAATTTCAATTATTGAATAAAATCTTAAAATTTTGTTCAATAAACGAATTAAATGAACATAATTTTTTCATAATCTGTTTCAAATTTTTAAAATGTGAATTCGATTATACGAACTGAAAAGATTTTTAAAATTTAATGCATCAATTTTTTATTTTGAATCGCCGATTTATTTACCTAAATACGATTAAATATTTAATTTTTTGTTTTAAATATTCTCATTTTTAGGCTGTTAAAATTTTATTTTTTTTTGAAAATTCTATTGATTCTTGTTTTTTTCACAATCAATTATTGTAACGAACAATAATTCTTAAAAATATTTTAAGCGGATAATTTTTTAAGATTTCGTAATAAATAACATCAATTTCACTGCTTAAATTAAAATTAAAAATCCATAAAAAATAAAATATTTGACTACCAAATAATTTACGGGCAAAATTATTGATAAGATTTGGAAATACACCTGTAATTTTTATTTTGTCTTTATTGAAACTGTTTTCGTACATATACTATGCAAATGAAATTTAAATTTATTTTCTTTTAAACTTAAAATTTATCAGACTGAATATTGACAATTCTTTTTTCGACTAATTAAATTAACAAAAATTTCATCATGTTGTGTTAATTTGATTAAATTTCAAAGCATTTAAATTTCAATGATTTAGTTTCTTTTTATGCATTTGAAAAGATTCAAATATTTACTAAGTCAGAATTTTATTTTTAATTTTTCAGACTTTTAAAAATTTTTCGTCATCCGGACCGAAATAAAAATTAAAAAATCATTGTATTTAGAAGCCCTAGATAAAGTTTTAGTGTCCAAAAAAATTTGAGCTAATCTTTCCGATAATAATGTGTGTAAAGATTCCATTATTATGGCAANNACAATATAATTTTGTGTTTCAAATGTGTGTCGAACAGGAATTTCCCGCGCGAAATTCCAAGAATTGGGCTAAATGGGTGTGTGTAAAGATTCCATTATTATGGCAAAAAAAGATTATTCTCGAATCAAAATAATTGTAGAAAGTAGTTTTATATTATTTGCGCAAGTCTAAATTTAATGGCACTTAGCACTATTAACAGACTATAAAAAGAAAGTTTCTAAAAATGAAATGCGCCCTATCATTATCTTTTTTAAAAGAAAAATTACTCACTATGTTCAATGAATAAGATGTTGATTGTGAGAAATGTTCTAAACTATGTTTATTGAGAATTCTGTGCTTAAATTTTCAAGAAAAATTTATAAAATGATTTGCTGTAAATTGCTACAAGCACCATTAAATGACTCTTGCTGAAAATTTCAATAGATAAATGATAGCTTGAATAAAACTCGCACAAACAAAATAATTTTTTTCGTTAACCAATTTTTAACATAATTCACGTCGAAATCATCTCACTTATTATCACTTCCTAATTTCAGTCCATTGATATGAATAAATTTTACGCTAACATTAAGATCATAAATAGCGATAGGAATTTGAAACCAAATATTTTTAAAATAATCTTAAAATTAGTTGTTGAATATGCTTAATAATTGTCAGTGATTTGATTACAATTTAAAAAAATTCGATTTCTAGAATGATATGCAAAAATCAGATCACATTTGATAAAATTTTTCATACTTACATTTGAATGACCTCTGGGTAATGAATATTTGACTATATCTAATTCACCCATAATTTTATATAATACACAAAAGAGTCATATGTTCGATACAAAATCTCGATTGAATTTCTTTCGACACCCTTTTAGGGTCATAAAACTATAAAATAAATAGACATACATAAATAATCACTACAAATGGTCCAAAAATTTTTTATTTTATTGTTTGAATTCATTGTCTTTTTCAATACATTTTGAAACCTTAGTATTGTTGATCGTAATATGTTTTATTTATGATTAATTGAAATTTTACTAAATTATTTTTACCTTAACTTATTCGAAAAAAAAATTTATTTTTTAGCGGAAGATTGAATTAAATTTCGTTTTTGGTAAAACCCCTTAATTTATAATACTTAAAATAAGACCTGCGCAGTGAATAAAAAATTTTCTTTAATTTTTTTAATTTAATAATTCTAAGATTAAAAATAGTTTTGACTAATAAAAAATTAAAATCGACAAAGTCTATTATGATTCATTAAATTTTGAAGACAAATTTAACAAAAATTTTAGAATTGATTTTATATAGTTTTTAAGTTTTGATATAACTTGCTAATAAACTGGTTAATTGAACCGCTTCAAGTGATTTTGAAGGTAGGTGTCAGATTTTTTTCTCAAAAATATTTGATCGAGATTTAAGATACTCTTTGAACAATTCAAAAATTTTATGAAAAAAATGTTAGCGAAATTCTTAGGTTTTTAACCTTACAGTAACTCTATTTAAGATTAAAACTTAGAACATCAACTGGTCAGTCTAATAAAACTTAATAATATTTATTCGAAGCACACAATCACCCTCATTTAAAATAAACCGAAAATATCAAAGGTATATTCAAGGAAGGTTACCTTATAATTTTGGACGAATTTATTCAAATAAATTGAAGACAACGATAAGTTCATCGCTCTAACTATTTGAAAATTCTATTTCTAATAGCACAAATAATTTGTTCATTTCTGAAAAAATAAAATTTTCGATTATTGAATATCAAGTAAGTGATTCAATAAAAAAAATAAATTTTATAATCTCAAAATGTTCTAAATTAGAACAC
Source organism: Acarapis woodi (assembly GCA_023170135.1). Classification (NCBI taxonomy): domain Eukaryota; kingdom Metazoa; phylum Arthropoda; class Arachnida; order Trombidiformes; family Tarsonemidae; genus Acarapis; species Acarapis woodi. The sequence goes on from BLXL01010733.1 coordinate 5,389, forward strand.
AAAATTTATTTACAAATCGTACAACAAATGACTAAAAAAGATCACTTTGCTCTATATTAAAAATTTAAAAAAATTATGATAATTTCGTTTGTGGACTCTATATTATTTTAAAAAGAATCTTGGTGAAACTTATACGACAATTGATTTAGTTTGCGAATGTTCGGGTTATATGTTTTATACGATAGCTAAGCGAGCATTCTAGGTGTAAAGGGCTGTCCTTTAGATAAAAAAGTATTGTCGATTTGCTTTCGAAGAATGTCCTAGAAATGTTCTAATTCAAAAGTTGATACGAAAAGCTAATAGCGATGAAGGAGGGCTATTTTCAAAATTCTTCCCTTTTTACTTAAAAAGTCGAACTTTGGATGAGTATTTGTTCATCGCTAAAAAAAAGATACAGGGAATTTTCGGCCAGCAAGTTGTTCGAGATAGTTTTATGTTAAAAAAATTTAGTTAATTTTAACCAATATTTGAATAAATTCCAGTATATTTTATTGAAATCATTTCAGTCATCAACTGTTACGGTAATCTTACTTGTGAAACTTATATTGAATTTAATTTAATGTAATTTTAAAATCTCGTCCTAATAATCAAAAGCTATATAAACAGAAAAAAAGAGAATTTCATTTCCAATTAATACAGTCCATGTAGTTTATATAAAGTTTCATAATAATTATTTCTGAAATGAAAATGTGTTCTAAAATTTCAGTTATTTGATCAAACTAAATTACTAATATCAATTATTTTTAACTGTTAGTGTTTATCTCAAGTCTCCAAGATTTTTTTAAATACAGTTTATCCTTTTGTCAAATCGAAATTTCATAATATATCTAAAATTTCATATTGCAACACTTTGATGATTTGAATGATATAAAACATCTTTTTACAGATAATTTAAGAGATTCATGCTGTCGATAATTATTTCATCAAAAATATAAATTGATTGTTTTTCATGTTAAGTTATTATGTAAGTAAAGTCGATTCAAATCATGATATTTATAATAACATTTATAATTTTTAAAATGATGATTAGGTGAATAGAATAATTCATCTTTTTAATTTTATTTTGAGATGATAATAAATTACGATTGTGATTTTCAATTTTTTCACTATTGAAAAGTAAAAAAAAAACTTGAGATCATTTTAATTTAAATAGTAAATTATAAAATTTAGTGATCTATTTAATTAATAATAAGAGAAGAATGTACTTTTATTTTGATTTTAGATTAATAAAAATATACTTTTTTTTTAAGTAGAAACGAAGATAACATTTGATTTGAGTTTTGTTCCTTTCTGATAATCAATTAATCGCTAATTATAATAATAATTGTCACATAATTATAAAATAAATCATAGGGTCTAATTATAATTTAAATTTATAATTCCGAAAACTTCTAATTAAAATTGACTTTTTTTGTGGAGACAAAACAATAACGTTTGAACTAAAGAAGATAAAACGAAAAGTTTTTTGACCTTTACTACTATTTATTGTTTCAAATTTGTTTAATAGTGCCGAAAGAAAAGTAGGTTTAGATATTTTCTTTTTATTTCCTTAGAATAGTGGCTCATTATTTTAAAAAAGTGTTCTAATTTAATATCTTTACATTCAATTTCTTCACTCATTCAAAAACGAAGAAAAAAAAAAATCAAACACAACCAGATTTATCTAAAAGTCTGGAAAAAAAAATTACTCATTATAAACATTCGTATTTAATAAAACAATAAATATCTACATTCTAAATACAAAGGTTAAGTGTCGAAATTGCAGTTTTCAAATTTCGAGATTTTAAATTTATTGTCAAAATAAAGAAAAAAATTTCTATTTAGTTAATAAAATTGTAAAAGGATTTTTCTTTCTCAATGCATAAAAGTCATTCATTCAAAAAAATAGTGAAGTCAAATACAGCAGAGTAAATTTAAAAAATAATTTTACGAAATCGAATTGACCTATTGTTCGTTTTACTGGCCCATTCATCACTAAATCAGGCTGCAACCTTTTATAAAAGTCGGCTAAAAGAAGTTCCGTTAGTTCAGAATAAATAAAACTGGAACTTGAACTTGACTGTCTATTACCAAAAACAAGTATAATAAAGAAGGTGTATCTAATATCATTACTCATTTTGCTGTTTTCTTATGCTATCTCATATGATGATTTTTACTGTTATAATTTTATGTTCTCTCTCTTTTTCAAGATTTTATCTAATAATTTTAAAAATATATTTTCACCTTTAAAGCATTATATTTCAACTTTAGTTTTTATCTGTTTTACATTTATTTTCAACTTCATTTTTTCACCTTATTTTATTACTTGTGATATTTTCTCTTCTATAGTTTTTTTTTCGATTCTTATCTTGAATATGAGCTACTTTATATAAAGCATTATGGCATAAAATTTTTATAAAATTTAGCTTTTTCTAGTTTTCGAGTTTTGGCCATTAAATATTCTTTTTTGCTGACTTCCTACTTATTATTTTTTTCTGGTTTTGTTAAATATTTTTTTCTTATTTTTGTTCAATTTATTACTATTTTTTAGTTTTTTTTTAGTTTTATTCTTTATCCTTTAGTTTTAGATCGTTTCTTTCGAATTTATGTTGAAGTTTCTCTAGATTGACCATTTTGTAATTTTTGACTCGATTATTTCGAAAATTTTTATTATATTTTTAAATTTAAGTATTTCATAATTTCTTTGAATTTATTTATTCCTTGCGAAAAATTCTTACAGAATATATGTTAAAATAAATAATTTTTAATTATGTAATTGAAAATTTGATCTAGGTGACTAATTTTTTCTGGCAAAAATTCAAAATTTTTTTTCTATCAAATTAAATTGATTTTCATATAAAAAATAATCCCAAAATTTATAAAAGCTGGTAAATATTATGACTTTAATTTATAATGTTAATCAAGCATTACCGTTTCACGTAATAAACTCATATGATTATAATTAAAATAATGAGTATTATTTTAAAGAAAAAAAATTGCCCTCTTTTTTTTACTATTTAGTATTAAACTGTTGAAATCTTAAAATATATTCAAAAAAGAGTGTATAACCTAGAATGAACTTTCCGTCATTAAATTGCATTTCTCTGAAATGTCAATGAACCAATATGTTGTATAAATTATTAAATTTGTGGAAAAATTATATTCGTTTTTGAAAATTGGTTTTCATACATGTATGGAAATGAAAAAAAAATCAAAATTTGAAACCATACCTATTACCAATATAGTTTAATTTATGTGATATATGGTATGTAATTACATTATTTTGCAATTAACGATGTAAATAATAAAATTCTGTTATGATCTTGCTTATGTTCATTACGTATTGTATTATATATCTTATGAAAGTTTAATAAACTAGTTTGTAATTAGAGAATTTGATCATCAGACATCATTTCAGATAAAGAAAAATTTATCTGCATCAGCATCAATTTAATTGCCGAGTAAAATTGTGATTTTTTTATATTTGAGTTATTTAAAACACTATCGGAAGAAATTAGGCCAATATGAACGAAACAAAGTTTATCGTTCAATATTTTCAATAAAATAATCAAGATGGCGTATTTTTCGATGTTTCCAAAAGTTCTAAAAATACAAATGTGTGTAGTATAGTCAAGAATATAGTATAATTTCATTTTTACGGTCCTAGTTATAATTATATAATAAATTCATAGTATGTGACTATATGATTAGTGCCAATAGTTTGTCTATTCAAACGTTTAATAAGAACCACATATATCCGAATTCTGTTTAGTGTTCATTTAGATCAGGCATCCATAGTCTTATTGGTGTCTGGACATGCCGCTTATTTTTAGTTTAATTAATTAGGTGATTATTTTTTCTTTCTTTATTTCATCATCAATTTTTTTTCCTTCAAAAATTTTTTTACGACTTGATTTTTTTGTTAATTATTGTAATTAGTTGAATCATATATTATTAAGTCAACTTGTGATTTCAAAAATTAATTAAATTTAAATTCAAATTAGGCCTCTTGAATTTCTAATAAGGATTTTTCGATAAATTGATTATATAATTTCTCATTCATTTCTGAATTCTGTTGAATTTTTTTTAAGGTGATTTATTTATTAAATTTGTTTTATTCTTTTCAAATAGTCTTTCTATGTGTGAAAAATTTTTTAATATATTTTGATTAAGTGCTTAATATATTTTTAAATTAGTATTGTTTGATAATCTATTAAATTAAAAAAATCTATTATGCTTTCGATCAGTAAGCCAACATTTCTTTTTGTGATTAATTTTTGAATTAAAGACTTTAAATCAAAAAATTACGACTGGAATGAAAATAATTAATCAAAAATTTTATCATTCTTTAATATTATTTCGAATAATCGATACATTAGTTTTTGATGTTCAGATATCAAATCAAATCTTCAAATTTCACACGTTAAACTTTTATATTTATTTTTCAAATTTTCCGATATCATAAATTACACAATTCTTTTCATTCTGTTTATAATTTATTACTTAAGGTTGTTTTTGTCACTATTCATTTTTTGGATTTCCAGTGGAAAAATTATTTTGTGTGTTTTTTTTGTTCACTTTTAAAATTTGAAAAACTTCTATTTAGTCTTTTTCTAACGAATAAATTTAAAAATTTAAAATAAATTTTTACATGGTAATCAAGAACTTTTTTTTTTATTATTTGAGATAATCATTTTACAAACTATTTTATTAACTGAATTGATTTATACCAATTGATAAAATCTCTTGACAAAAATTTTTTTTTTATGAATTTTAGTTATTTAGTTTTCAATTTTGCTTCTTATTTACATGAATGTGAAAGTAAAAAATTTTTTTTCTTTATCTTCTTCAAGATTCTCGTTCAATTCTGGTATCCGCAAGAATCATTCGATCGGTATTTTTTTTTTCATTTTAACCGGTAAGTCTAATTTTTATTTAATCCATTTAATAAAAAATTTTTAAATTTATCAGTTGAATCACAAAAATATAATATTGATAATATGAATAATTTTTAATTATACATTAACTTTAAAAAAAAAACAAAAATGTCACTAAATTTTATCTGATGAGTAATGAGTATATATTTAATGATAAGAAGTATTATTTATAAAAAAAAAACTGCTGTAATTGTGGCGCAAACAAACTCGTAATATTTAAAAATAATTTTTATACAATTGTTTTTGACTTTATAAATACCTTTAGAAATTTTAGTCTTAATTATTAAGAAAAAACTTTCCATATTGTTTTTGATTAATGCAACGTAATAAAATGCACGCATTAATTTTTATGACATAAATCAACGTAAATAATTTACTCAAAAATTTTTTAGGCATATAAAATTTAGAAAAAAACTACAATATATTTATAATGTAATAGTGTTTAATGAAATTTTTCCAAATTCTTTTTTTTATTCGATGAAAAAATATTGCTGTGGTAATCTTTTTCGGAATTCGAAAGTTAGTTATCAGATGAACTTCAAAGTTTTGTATTTGTTTTTTTATTGAACATAAATTTTTATTTTTTAGATGCTTCTTTCAGTGTATCACAAAAATGGTTAAATACATTAAGATTGATATTTTATTTCAAAAAATATTTCAAATGTTATAAGTATATATATATAAATTTTTGACACACAAATTTTCTGTTTTCAAAGTTTCAATTTATGCTTGAAAATTTTTGGATGAATCAAGGTCATATGATTTTCTAACATGTGTCGAATAGCCTATTTACAAATAAAATTTTCAGCAATGTAATATGAAGGTTTCCGTTCTTGTTTTTATTTTAGCCAAACGATGTTCATTTTAAAGCATGATTTTCAATAAATATAGTTTCATTGCAATTTTATCAGTATTAATTCATCTAAATAATTCGTATCATATATTTTATATCACGCACTTAAAATCTTAAGTATAAATTATTTTATGAATTCTATCACTTCATCTTCAAAATTAGTCGATTAAGTCTAATTTTTGAATTATATCTATCACAAACTTAAAAAGAAAAAATGAATTCCTGAATTCAATTACGGTGAAATTTAAACCTTAAACTTTCAAAAGCTTTTAAAAATTTTTTTTAATCTTGAGGATTAGTAAGTGCATACTAGCTATTGTGAATTTTTTTGTCTGTTTTAAATATTTTATACTGAAAAATTAAGATTCTTTTAAAAAAAAATTACTTCATAATTAAAAATTCCACTTAACATAGTTAAATAAAAAAAATTTAAGTTTAACAAAGTAATTTCTTTTAAATAGAAAATTTTCTGAACCTAATCAATAAAATTTTTAAAAGTAAATTAAACAGAGAAAACAAGAATTGATTTACATGCATGCTCAATTCGTGTTCGAACTTTACATTCAAGTTCAAGGTCAATTTTCTTCTAAAAAACAAAAAAAAAAAAAAAAACCGAAATAAGTTTTATTTTATTCAAAATAACATTTTAAATATCACTTAAAAGATTAGAGCATGACTAGATAAAATATTTTTGAGCGTTTTTTTATATGTAAATTCAGAACTTTTCTATAAGGGTCTTCAAATTAAAGAAAATACAATCGAACTATTCTTTATTATTTTGGATTTAATTTTTGTGTGCCAAAACAAAACTAGCGTATTTTTTTTTATATTGTTGACTTTATAAATCGTTTTTCTTAGTCCGGAATTATCTAGAATTTATAATTTTGAACTAATTGAATGTGTATATAATGTCTTTTTGGCATTGAATATAATCAAATCAAATTTCGAGAAAAAAAAAGATTTTGAAATTTGTGATTTTCAGACTAAAAATTTTTTTTCCATTAAACTGAAAGATATCACAATAATTTTATAAAATTCTCCAAACGCAAAGCTATTGTCCAAAATTTTTGTAGATGTTTTTGTCATATTTTTCTAGTTCTTTATCAGAATTATTAATTCAAGGCTACATGCTATATACTAAAATATTTATACTGAACTTTATATCACTCAAATTTCTTTTATTCGATTAAAATTTTAATCAAAATTTAATAGGTACACATTATCGATCACAGGATAATAAAAAGTGAATTTTTTATCAATTTCAAATTGAAAATTCAATTTAACCGATTAATATCATAGTAGAGAAGGGAAAAATTATTGAATTTAATTTGAAGTTTAGCTATAATTTTATAGCCAAATGAGCATATATAAATTCTTTTAACCAAAAGATCTCTATAAAAATTTGTTTAATTTCATATGGTAATAATAATCCTGATTAAAATATTTTATAATCAAAATAAAGTTTTAGACAGAGTGCGTCTGAATTTAATGCTTTCATCTAAATTGCATTTTTGTGTCTTTCAACTTAATTTTTGTTAAATAATGATTGTATTCTGTTGAAAATTAATTATATAAATAGCTTTCGTTGAAAGGTTATCCATTAAAATTATCATTTATGATCGAAAGGACATTTAATTTTGATACTTAATACGAAATCTAAAAATTTAATCAAATCGATAAAGCATGATCATAATGGATTAAAGTTGAAACTTAATAAATCAATAAAAATGAATTCATAAGTTCATCAAACTTATTTAAAGAATAAGTTCGTTTTTTCATTTTTTTGAATGATACTGTTAACAAATTTCGAGATTAAGTTTTTTTAAATGGTTGAATTTTCAACGTCCCATTCTTAAACTATATAATGACTTGATAATGTGACATGATTTATGTGTAGATCACGACAGAAAAAAAATGTAAATTTCATTTTTTCAATTCAAATAATAATAGTTAATCATTTTTTTTTTGCAAAAGCCAAAAATTGTAATCTATTATTCTGTCGAAAATATTTCCAAAAAAAGACATTTCTTCATTTTACTTTTTACAAACAGTACATTTCTAGAAATATTAAAGGTTTAGATTTTAAAAAAATTCACCTATTTTTATATTTATCAAGTTTCATTTCCAGTCAATTCTTAAAATGACAAAGACATACTTGATTGATATTTATTTTTTCTGAAGGAATTTTTTACTAGTAATAATATAAATGAATTACTTTTTATTCTAAAAATTTTTACTATTTCAATTTTTCTCTGTAAGCTATGCTATAAGATTGAATTAAATTTTTCTGAAACTTTGAATACAAATTATATTGCTCTTATAAAAAATTGTAAAATAATTCATTTAAAAAGAAAAAATGTTTATTGCAAAATTAAAGTTAATACACTCCATCAAAGTTTAATGATCTTGTTCAATCAATATTCGAAAAATGCTATTTGTTTATGGTTATGAATTGATTTTTCAGAGACGAACTAGGATTACTCGTTATTTGTAGCGTTAAAATTTTGAAAAATAAGTAATGGTTATGAAAAATAAATCTAAAGAAAACTGATTTTTATCGTCTGTTATATGAAACCTTGCTGAGTGCTAACCGCTATAGAATTTTAATTCTTCAAATTTATTTCTTCAATTTGATGGTTACTATTTCTGTAGATATTCTGTTTTTCTAATAATTGTTTTTGATTAAAGTTTTTTTTTTTTACATTTAATTTTTTACACAATTTTTAAATCGATTTTTTTAAACTAGAAATCATGGCAGCAATATGAAAATTCATATCTAATCAGCGTCAAAATTTAATTAATTTTTTAAGAATTCAAAATAAGCTACAAAAAAATAAAAAAATCATAGTTTTTTTTTTGTATTAAAGTATCGACTAAAGGTCAGCACCTTTATGCTCATAAATGTACTTTAAATTTTTTTAGGTTAATGGGTTTTTTTTTACAAGTTCACAAACCTGAATGTTAGAAATCTCAACTTGAGATACAGTTTTAAACCATTAGTAAGTAGACTACTGAATATTTTCATGAAATTAATTCTAGAATGATCTCAAACTATAAGGATACATAAAGAACTTTTTAATTTATTTAGCTACATAGCGTTTTTTTTCTTTATGAGCTTGACCAGAATTTTATTTATTTATTATTTCTCTAGCCATTAATTAAAAACAGCCGGCTAATAAATTTATAGGATAAAACATATGATTTATTTTTACAAACGTCATTGTAATAGATGTCTGAATTGGAGTATTTCATTTAATGAGAATACAGAGAGCCTTGATTCATTCAATTTTTAAATCAAAATTTAAAAATTATTTTTTTAATCATATCTAATTCGTTTCAATTTGTAATAAAATGAAAAGAAAATCTTTTTATCAAATAAATTTCAATTGCATTGTCAACTATGAATAAAAAACAAGAAAAAATTAAGTGAACTCATTAAAAATATTTATTAATACTTATTAAAAATTTTTGAAATCAAATTTATTGACAAAAAAATTTTATTTATTTCTTAATTGAATAATCAAAGTATGTAATGCATAATTCAAATTAATAACTTATTTTTCTAAGTTAAACCTGCTCTTTTTCGAAATTAATTAGTCATTGATATTAAATAATTATGTTATATTATAATTATATTATAATTATATTTTATTTTTATCTTATTTTTGAATTTCAATGTCATTCGAATAAAATTTAAAATGAAATGAAATATCTAGAAAAATATTAAGATTTTATAAAACTACTTATCAGTTAGAGTGTTAAATCATTAACTTTTTTATAAAATGATCAAACGTAAAATTTGAATATTTCTAAATGTTAAAAATGAACAATATTCTTTTTCTCATTTGGACGATATTATTAAATTTTAATTTCATTCAACTATTAATTAAACTTTTGAGAATCAAAAGTATATAAAAATACACAATTTTTTTTATTCATTAAATTAAGTAATAAAATTAATTAGGAAAGAAAATTTATAATATCTCAAAAGAATTTTTTTTTCACTCATATTATACAAAATATTATAAATATATGATCTCTGATTAGAACATAGGTTGTAAAAAATTTTAATAAAATTATGTATTTATTAATGTTTTTAATAAACTTGGTTACATAAAGAAAAAATTTCTGGTTAGTCACCATGAAGGGCATTTACCTCTTCATTTATTTAAATGAATTTTTTAATGTGGCGTTTGAACATTTTGATCTGATGGGCCCACATATACACAGCTTTTTCGGCTAAGGATCTGAGACATCCCTCTTGGCATTCTAATAAAATTTAATATCATTCTGCCCTAAAAAGTATGTGAAGACTTTACTTGAAGATCTCATATTTATGAAATTGTTCAGTCTAATGTATCTTTACAACAAATCACATTGTTTTTTAAGCATATTAAAAAAAGCAAAAAAATTTTTTTTTCAAATTTTAAGGCTGATGCGCGCCCCTTAACTGATTTGAATTTTTTAAAATTTCTCATGTCTTGTATTCAGTTTTAATTCAAGTATTAACAAGTGCGAACGATTCGCATCTTTTCGCAACTTCTTTTGAGCTAGTTTTGGACAATCTATTAATTTATTTATATTGCTTATAATCTTAAATCATAAATTGTATGCGAAACTTACGAAAATTACGTTGACCACATAATTTCTTAAATCTTCAAAAGTATTTTTTATTTGTTAAAAAACTTATTAGAATTCAAAAAATTTATTTTCAAAAATCCTTATATTTCAAATTTAATTCATTCAAAAATTTTGAAAATTAATATATCCTCGAATCAGGTAATTTAATTAAATTCAATTTTATTCAGTTACATATGTTAACATCTTTCGATTTATTTGTCATTTTTGCCGGTAAAAATATGTCTGATACGTGCGTCTAAATAAAAATTATGATAAGGCGATCAAGTATTATTTTTTGCTTTTCTTAACGTGTATTTAAATTTTTAAAAATTTTATGAGATTGAAAGATTAAATACACAAGAATTAAATTTGATATTATCTACTTAATGAATTTGATTTAAATTATTTATGATGAGCTCTTACCGAGAAATATCTGTTTTTTTTTTCTTCCTGATAATAAGAGAATTAAATAACAAAAAATTTTCTTTAGAATTTTTTTTGTATTTACCGCTCATTTTCCACCATTGTATTTGAGGACATTAATAGATGTCCTTTTTTATTTGTGTTTTAAATATAAAAATTTTTAGTTCAAATTAAAATTTGAATAAATTTTAAAAAATTAATAATAGTATCAAGTAGAGATTTTTTTTATGTTCATATATGAAAAATAAACCATATGATCAGTAAAAATATATTTGAAAATGGTTGTCTGCTTATGTAAAAATAATGATAATTCTATATTATGCAACATCAATTCTACTTGCCAATCAAATGGCTATTGTTATTCAGCTCAACAAATTATCAAAAGGCCAAAATTCAAAATCATTAAATCGGCTGGGTGTCTTCAAAACAACGAAAATGCTATTTTACATGTAAGTCAATTTAGTGTTTTAATAAATTGAAAATATAAATCGAATTTGATGTAAGGTTTGCACGTGTTTTCAATTCTAAACTAAGTACGAAGATTTGAATTTTTATTAGATTATAAATAATCAAGATAATCACAAAAGTGAATCTAATTGAAAAATTTTTTATACAGTGCAAGACAAGAACCCAAGAACTTAATTATACCTGTTGCAAAGATGATTTTTGTAATCAGATTACCTTCTCACAAGAAATATCTGTAAAATTAACTAAAAATGAAAGAGAAAGCGAATTAAGCATATGCACAATGTTACTCGTCATTTTATCGATAGCATTAATTTTGGTAGCAAGTGGTTTAATTTTTTATTTATTTTACGAGCGAAAAAAAAATTTAAAACGGTGTGCATGTTGTTCTGACAAAAAAAATTACTTGCGGCATGGCAAAAAAAAAATAAAGAATACTCATGAATTCAAATTATCTGATAACAAGTTGTTCTTAAAGAATGATGAGAAATCTAATCATCATATTAATCAATTAAATTATAAATTATTCGATGCACTTGAATTTGATCAATTGCTTGAAGAAGGTAGATATACGACTAATTACAAAGCGAAACGAAATGGCATTGATGTCTTTGTAAAAATCTATAAAGGTAAAAATATGAGGGAAAAATGGCGAAACGAAATAAATATCTATAAGATAATTTTATTGCGTCACGAAAACATTTTGAATTTTATAGCTAGAAGTGAATTTGATAATCAACAGTTTGCTGAATCAACATATTATTTAACAATTACCGAATATCATCCATTAGGTAGTCTAGAAAATTTTTTGAAGACTAATCCGAAACTAGATGAACAGGAAATCATTAGACTTATGATCACTGCATCAAGTGGACTCAATCATCTTCACCTTGAAATTTCAAGTAATCAACGTAAACCGTCAATTATACACCGTAACATAAATGCTAAAAATTTCATAGTCAAGCAGGATCTCACTTGTGCATTAGCTAATTTTAATTTTGCTGTCAAATCAACTGAGTTGCACAATTTAATTGATGATAATGATAATATGAGTCATTTGAAAAAATGCTGTCCAACTATTTTTGAAAATAATTATGAAATTGATGATAAAAAAATCATTTGTCGTCCTTTAGTTTATTGTCCACCTGAATACTTAGATAATTCAATAAATTTAAAAAGCATTGTTAGTTTGAAGTCAGCTGACATATATTCGTTTGGTTTGGTTTTATGGCAAATTTCCAATTATTTATTCACTAAAACATATAGAATGCCTTATGATTTGAACGAAGATGATGAGACTATTAATAAGCTTAGATATTTACTTTTGGAACAAAAAATTACCATATCTGACTATTCATTTGTTTATTGTGCACCAAAATACGAGGATACCACTAATAATAATTTTGAAAATAAATTATCTCGATTTGACAATAAAGATTTCAAAATTGATAATGAATTACTAGAGAAATGTTCAGTTAGTAAAAAAGTTTGCCAAATTTACTCATATGATGATTTAATTTTGAAAGAATCTAAAAATTTTAATAAAAATTCTTTCATAATAAGACAAAATCTTTATCAAATTATTCAAGAAGCATCTTATATTGAACCACTTGCTCGATTATCAATCAGGAAAATCGAAAGCGATCTCAATAAACTTTATAAATGTTTGCAAAAATAGGCAAGCTGCATAGTATTAGATAAACGTAAATGAATAATTTTAATTCTTATCTGCAAAAATTCCTGATCAACTATCTGAAAATACATGGTGATATTATTTTTTATATTATTTTGACGGTCGTCCGTCATTTGATGTACTATTTATTTGAAAATTATTCGTAATCTATAAATATATTATTATACATTTTAATTATTTTATTTCATGATATCATAGCACTATTCTACGACATCAATCGCGCATTGAATCCTTAATTAAATATTCAATCAATATGTTCATATTTTATAAGAGATCTTGATTTCTTTTAAATCATTTTTGTGCAAAATCAACCTGAATATAATAACTTATTTATTGTCAAATTGACATACATCGTAAATCATTTTTATGATTTATTAATTTTTTTTCATACTCAATGTTCTTTGAAAATTTTTTTTTCGGCGTGATTTTAAGTTAAATTTTAGAGAAGAATTTTTCAGCTTTGATTGTGTTCGTTAATAAATTGATAAATTTTAATGCTGATCAATTTTTTTGATTGATCACCAAAATTCTTATCGCAATTTATATTATAGCAATTGAAATTTAAAAAATGATTTAAATTTCAATTTTTTTCTTCACATTAAATTTTGAAAAGTTTTTCCTTGAAATATTTAAGAATAATTAAAAAAAAAATAACTTCCGATAAATTACAAAATTAGCCATAAAATTGCATTTGTTTTTATTTAATTCTAGAATTCGAATTCTTTTTTCGATCTGAAACGATAGGCTTTTTATTACTTAAAATAATGCCTTTCAAACATTGTGATGACAATTTCATAATATCATCTCAGCTCTAATTTAGGTCAATTAGCCTATTTTTTGACTCGAGTAATTAAATGATTAGATACTTTTTTAAAGTAAACATTCACTTGTTTACTTCAATTGATGAACTATTATAAATTCAAAAAAAAAATTACGTTAAAAATTTTATAATATTCATCTTATAATTATTTGGATTTGAATTTTAAAAATTTAAAAAAAAAAAAAAAAAAATTCTGATGTTGTACAAGTAAAATTGGCAAGAATTACCTTTATCCGAAAATTATGGATAAAAATTTTCTCATTAAATTTTTATAAATGTGTGTAAGCAAAAAATTTGTTAAAAATAATTTGAATTCTAGATATTAGATAATTAGGCTTTCAAATAAATAATTCAGTATACGAATAAAATATTTGAAAAACACTTTGATCTAAGCCAGAGATTCAAGAATTAATGATAATAAAAACTATGCGTTATATCGTGAATATGTCTACTAGATTCAATAGACGTTTTGTAGACCTAATTCTAGACATTGATTCATTGTGTAGATATAATAATTCTTGAAAAAAAAAATACAAATCACGTTTACCACATTTAAGTACTTAATTGTTCTCTGCATAAGAAGCTCAAGAATAAAATTCTTATAAATAAAAGAGTAAATTATAGGTAAAGAAACGTACATTTATCTGTGATGAACGCTGTAAATGTGACTAATATGAGAAATTTATTTAGATCTAATTCAAATAAAACTTAAATATAAGTAGTCAAAAAATAAATCAAGATTTGCAAAACATCAACATATTTTGATTGAGATTCAATAAGTGAATTTTCATTTTAAGATCAGGTGTTATAGTTCAATTTAGTCAAATAAAATCAAATTCGCATCTATAACAAAGTAAAGATCAAATTCACAGCATTGAGACTATTATTTTTTTACTAAATATTAACAGTACTTTCGATTAAAAAAAACTAATTGGATATTTTTTTTCTCCGATCCACGTTCCTTACCCATAAAAAAAGAATTACTTTTTTGTGAATAGAATTTAGATCCAGTTTTACACACAAAAACGATTTCTAAAAAGGCCCAAGGCAAACTGGCAACTAAAAACGAAAACAAATCGACTTAAGAAAAACACAATAAGTGTTTAGATCAAATTTAGATCTTAAGTCGCAAAATTTTCAATTTAGTTTCCAGTCTAAACCAATCGTGCGCTTAAATCGATGTACGGCATGGGAATATATTTACAACTTATACACTCAAATAAATACAATCGTTTTTTAAGAGCCTTCACTGGACGGATTCAATAATTTTTAATTAAAACATTTGAGTGATTATTGAAAATGTAAATAACTATGAAAAATTCTTTTTGGTGATTAAAATATTTTCATCGATCTCTAATTTAAAATTTTTATATCATTTTAATGTTCTTCAGATAAATTATTAATTTTCAAAAAAAAGTTATTCAATGATCATATATCACTTCCTAAAAATAAATGAATCTTCCTCTTTTAAGAAGAGAGAAGTTTACTTGAACTCTTTTTTTTTTGTGAAACTTGAAAAAAAATACTAATTCAACAAACGACGCTTTATATCAATAAAATAAATTTTTAGAAATCTATTATTTTTTGAAGAAAATAAAAGAAAAAAAGTTTTCCATTTTCTTCTTGTTATTATTTTCATGTGAAAATTCGTATTATTTCTAACTTTAAGTGTTAAAAATATTTGAATAGGTTTAAAAATAATCCAAAATCATCTTTGACTTTATTTATAGAATTTTAAAATTTCTATGTTGATACATTAGAAGGCGCTAGGTAAGCCTTTGTTTACAATTTCTAAAAATAAATATTGATAATCAGTCGGAAATAGAATTAAATAAAAAAGTTAAGATTTAGAATTTGAAATTCAAACTTTAAATTAGTCATAAACAAAAGAATCTTATCTAATTCAATGAACAAAAATTTTAATAAATTTTAATTAGTTTTGAAATAAAAATTCAAAAAAAAAAAATCAATTTTTAGGATAATATTAATGGTTAAACAAATGTGAAAATGATTTTTAAAAAAATATGTATATTCACAAAAAATAATGGCTTGTTGAGGGTAAAGAAAGAAAATTTTTTTTAAAATAATCAGAAAAAAAATATATTTCACAATATTCTAAAAAATTAAAAATACAAAAGAATATTCGGAATATATACATTTATATTATATAAATTTATATAAAAAAAAAGTTTCAAATGGAATCTAAGCAAAAAAAAAATAAAAATGCCTTTCGAACTACATCTGATGAAATTAAGCAAGAATATTCAAATAACAAGTTCGATAGCGAATTATGTAAAGTCAACTTTAGTAAAAATGACCATGTGATCCAATTATATAAAGATAAAAAAATGACCGATCATCAAGTATCTAAACATTTCAAAAACAATATTAGCAATCATCAATCACAAAATGAATATTTGACGAATGATAATGATGAAAATAGTGATGAAAGCAGTCGGATGTTAATAAATAACAAAGAAGAAACAATATTGAAAATAGATGAATATAATGAAAATTCAAGTCACCTGTTGAATGGAGACACGTTAAGAATAAATTCGCCAAATAGAGAAATAGAATGTAAGAAACAGGAAGTGAATGACGAGAAAAAATGTAAACAGAATCTTGTAAATCATCATCAACGGGCGCAATCTCATTCATCAAAATTTGAACACCATCATCATCATTATCTAGCAAATAACAATCGAAGTATGGATGTTGTTTTTCGTAATATACATGTGTCCATACCAGTTCAAAAAGTGAGAAAATTAGTTGTTAAACAAGATAAGAAACTCATAACCGAAAATTGGTTTAAGCAACTTTGCTCAAAAATTTATTTTGGCAATCAAGTTTGTAAGCTTAAATCATCTAAAATTCATGATACAAATACTATTGACCAGCATCAACGAGATATACTTATCAATATTTCAGGCTATGCAAGACCTGGCCAATTACTCGCCGTTATGGGTCCAACTGCTTCAGGTAAGTTTTCTAAAGACCAAAGTACAATTTCTAAATAAATTTTTTAAAATTATGAATCATTATAAATTATTAATAGTTATCTAAACCAAAATCAGTCATATAAAACAAAGTGGTTGCATGTTAACGAAGAAAGGTATTTTTTAAAATTTGATTTACTGTTTTATGTGTTTTCTTTCTATAGGTAAAACAACTTTGCTTAACACATTGAGTGGGCGTTTGAAGGCGAGAAAGGGTTCGATTACAGTGAACGGAGAGGAACTAAATAAACAGATGAAACGTAAAATCGGATACGTAATGCAAAATGATGTTTTTTACGCTGGCCTTACGCTCAAACAAACTCTCATGGTTAGTATAGTTGATCGCGAAATATTTGATTTGAATTTATTTTTTGTGAATAATAATTATTTTTCTAATAGTATACTGCTCAATTACGAATGCCCGATTCATTAAGTCGAACAGAGAAATTGAAGCATGTACAACAAATCATCGACTTGCTAGATTTGAAAAGTTGTCAGGATACGAGTGAGTATATTATGATTTATTTAGTATATTAGAAAATCAAATAAGCAAAAATTTATATTTTGAAATTTTTTTTCAAGTAATTGGTGATTTTATGAAAAGAGGACTATCTGGTGGTGAGAAGAAAAGAGCAAGTATCGCTTGTGAATTACTGACCAATCCGTCAATTATGTTATTAGATGCAAGTATTTAAACTAAATTTAAAATTTAAAATTTTGTTTAATTTTTTTATTTTTCAAATATTCAGGAACCAACATCAAATCTTGATTCATGTACAGCATATTCTTTAATGCAAACAATTAAAGAATATGCAGTCAAGGAAGGAAAGACAGTGATTGCAACCATACATCAACCATCATCGAATATCTTTTATATGTTTGATAAGTTGCTGCTTTTAGCAAATGGTCAATTAGCTTTTTTTGGAAAATCAACACACGTGGTGTCTTTTTTCGAAAGTTTAGGATACACAATCTCAGCACATTACAATCCGGCTGATTTGATGATGGAAAAAATAAAGCAAAAAGATGAATTACCAAAAATATTGAAAGCTGCTAAAAATTTAATTAAAAATTATTCAGTTTTTAGTCATAATCATCGTCGAGGAAGTAATGCATCGAATTGCAAGCACTTACTTAAATTAAATAACAAAATAGAATCTCACGCTGATTGGTCATTAATTGGAATAGAAGATGATTTAGAACACGATCACAATCATACATCAAATTTATCACACACAGAAAACGAAACAAGTCGTAATCAATTAACCCAACATCATTCACATCATCAATGTCATCATCATTTTCAAAAGCATCATTTAAAAGTGTTGAAAGATCAAACTGAATGTACAAAATACATTAAGAATATAGGCAATAATACCGATCTCTATCTTGATTTATGTTGTAAGCGGGTTGGTTGCAAATTATTGACAAGATCAATACATGATGATGATTCAGGTCGCTCTTCATGGACCGAAACAGACAGATCGTCGACTGTTACTTTTTCATCAAATAATAGTTGTTCTTCGTCTACTTGTTCGACTGAAGATGTATATAGTGAGATAAATTTTGAAATTGAAGCAAATAATCAACAAAATAAGTTAGCCAATCACACAAATTTAAATTATACGCACGATAATCATTCAAATCATTCTAAATGGCCAACATCTTTTTTAACTCAAGTTAATGTGTTGACAAGACGCAATTTTTGTGAAACTCGTCATCGTATACTCTCGAAACTTAATTGGATTCAAACAATAGGATTAGGTATTTTCTTAGTTAATTATTTTTTATATGTTTATATTTTAAAGAATATTTTATTTACCTTTTAGGTTTGCTGTCTGGTATGATGTGGTTTCAAATGAATCGTCTTGAATCTACATTAAATGATTTGAAAGGTTTTCTTTTTTTTTCAAATTCTTATTGGATGCTTTTTGCCTGGTTTGGTGTTCTCATCTCTATACCTGGTGAACGAGAAGTAATGATTAAAGAACGTTCATCAGGTGCTTATAGATTATCTGCATTCTATATTGCAAAAATGATTGGTGAATTACCATTAATAATTGCTCTACCATCACTCTACTTTTTTATATGCTATCCAATGTTTGCAATTAATTTGAATATTTATAATTTCCTGTTTCAATGGTTGTTTATGATGCTCTGTGCTCTAGTCGCTCAAAGTATAGGACTATTCATTGGATTAATGACAATGAGTCTTGAGGTTTCGATTACTGTTAGTGCGATCTATTCAACGGCAGTCAATCTTTTTGGAGGCTATTATTCGTCAACTTTACCTAAATGGTTAAAGTGGATGCGATACACATCCGTTTTGCATTATGCTTACGAAAATATGCAGATGATTGAATATAGATACGGCGGGGAAATAAAGTTAGTAATTTTTTTTTCTCATTTATATTTTTTCTACTTATTCTTACTATTTATAAATCAATGAATTGCTTGAAAAGATTAAAATTTGCTTTTTTTACTTGATACAACTTTCAAATTGATTATTTGATTTTTTCTTTTCAGATGTGCAAATGTGAATTCAAAATTTAATTATTGTCTCAAACAAATAGCTTACTTGAATGGAAAAATGGTAAATGAAAGTATTTATAATCAACCTTCAATGATTGTGAAAGATGGAAAGGACGCTATGTTCAAACAATTAAACAAACCGAATCTTATTATTCCTTACGATGAACTTGTTTCCGAGCTTAATAGTCCATATTTTTGGACAAATATCGTAATATTGATTTTATTTCTTTTCTTCTTTCGTTTGCTCGGCTATTTAGTGTTACGATATAAATGATTTGCTAGTAAGAAATGATGAATTTCAAATTTCTTTAAAATACTCGAAATCACTTTTTTTTTTCAAATTTAGAATTATTTCTTTACTGATAATCATGTCAAAATTTTTTTAACATGACCCATATAATTTTTTCTTAGAAAAAATGTTAAACCCAAATTTTTACAAATACGGGTATGTATTTCAGAAATGAAAAGGCCAAAGTAAAATTAAATTATTTGAGCATTAGTAATTTTTAAAAATTTAATTAATTCAGAACTACCATGTTTAGTCGTCATAACATTTTTTTTTTAATACTAAATTCTAAATTTTACATTTTTTTCAAAAGCAAAAGAAAATAA
>BLXL01010734.1:0-13240 GCA_023170135.1 Acarapis woodi
TTATTTTAAATCAAACGCCAAATCTAGAAAATTCTTAAATTTGATTAACGTTTTGCTAATTTTTTCAAAATACTTAAATTGACTACATCGATTATTATAAAGCAATAACTTATTTTTAGAGTTAAATTTTTTCATTTTTATCAAAATATTTAATGCCCATTTTTCTAGTTGGATTAGACACATAGGGCTATACACACTATTTATTAAATAATTGTTAGAAAATTAAGAGTATTACTTAAAATGAAGAATTTATTGTATCCACAAAGTAATTAGTCGCTACTGAACAACTACTTCATAATAATAAAATTAAGAATTAAATTGAATATTTTTGATTAAATATAGTCAACATTAAATGTAAGGTAAAATTTTTTATTCAAGATAAATATTTAAAAATTAGTAAAACTTATGATAGAATGTTTGGTCAAACTATTGAATAAAAGTAAAATTCATAAATTTATTTTTTATCGATAAATTTTAATCTAGCGTCGTAAAAATTCTTTTTTCGAAATATTCGAAAATCAAATTTGATATATTATGGACGCAAAAAAATTTTCTCATCCGATGATCGTATTAGATTATCGCAATTATAAATTAAATGAAATATATTTTTATTTAATGATTAAGTACTGATGCAATTTTATTGGCAAACATCTTATATTACTTTAGAGATATAATATTGTATTTTATTCTGAGAATATTCTATAAACTATTGAAATTTATTTTATTCAAACACGTATCAAATATTAATTTTTAAAAATATTTTTCTTTATTCTCTTTTTAAATATCTTTAAATATAACTTTCATAAGTCGATTACTTTTTTTAACTATATCGAAAAATCTCCAAAAATTTGCCTAACTTAATATTTTTTATTTGATTCACTTGTTTTCGCCTTCTTATCTTTTTTTTCATCTTATCAAACAAAAAAGATTGTTGCTTAATAATTAAACATTGAAAAGTTTCATATTTTGGAAATTTTCTCATAATTTAAATTTAACCGTAAGAATTTATTAAAAATAATTTTACAAATATCTGTACATTTTTAAGAACACTTTAATGTCTGGCATAATAATTTTGATTTAGGAAATTTCAGTCTTCAGAGTATTTCATACTAAGGCTGACGTTTGAAAGTTAACGATGTATAATAAAATATATAGAAAACATTTAATCAGTTTATAACAAGTTAAAAACAAACCTATCAACCTATTATCCAAGTTGATTTCGTCCAGAAAATAAATTTTTGTAATAGATATTGAAAAATAAAATTAATTTTAAACACTGTATTCGATTTCGTCATAATCATTATTATTGAGAAACATCATTTTGATTGAAATATTAAATATTTGGTAAGGAAAAATTCAAAACACAATTATCAAATATAATACAATATCAAACAAATAAATAAATTAAAAAAAAAAATTATTCACGTTTGATTAAAAATGAAATTTATAAAAAAAATGAATTTTTTTACAAAGTATCAAAAAATGATTAGATAAAGGCCTTCCAAATCGGTTGAAATTTTCTTTAATGTAAAATTTTTAATTTTATATCGATTGATTTTATTGCTTATGATTATTTTGAACGCTTTATGAAAATTTATAAAGCAAAATTGAGATTCCATTTGTATGAAATAACGATGAATTCGTCATTCTTAATGTTGAAAATAAATGAAGAATTTAAAAAAAAACAAATTTAAGTATGGTGAATAGGAATATGATGCAATTCACAATTTGAAATAATTTCATTTGTATCTATTGATTCAATGAGCCAAAAAAAATTTTTTATGTCCTTTAGAGAAAAATGAATTATAAATTGTAAAATGCGTGTGAAATACGTATAACTAATTTAAAAAACATTTATTAATAATTAAGTAGGTATTTGAATTCAAATGAAAATAAACCGATTTTTTTGTAATAAAAAAAGAAATATAAAAACAATTTATAAAATCTTTTTTTTTCCTTAACAAAATATTGATTGCGATAATTTCTTATATTTTTTTTTTTATATTTTGATCGGTTTTTGTTCATCAATATTAATCGTGAAATACGATGGTCATCTATTAAAGACATGAATTTTAAGAAATAAATTTTTTTTTATTAATTTTCACATTCAAAATTTAAAATTAAATCTTAATTGAATTATTGTGTCATATTATTTATTACTACCTGATTTATACATTTCGACAAATAAGCTTTTTTTATTACTGGATTTCACATAGATATTCACTTTAAATGTAGTAGAGAGAAAATATTTTCAAAAAAAATCGCAAAAATGGAAAGCTAAATAAAATTATTTTTTTAAAACGAATAATTTGTTATAAGAATTAATTTTTTTTTAACGATAAACCATAGATTTTGGCGATCAGCTATTAATTTTAGGTGAAAATTTTTTTATTTTCCTTGAAAATTTTATAAGCTCGGCCTAGATTTAATATCATTTTAAAAAAAACCTTCATTTTATTATTTAAACTTGTTTTAATTCATCTGGCATTTCGATATTTTTGACCGTGATACTAACAGAAATAATTTTAGAAATCAAGACAAATTCAATAAAAGATTTCTACGTTAATATGAAAAAACTATTAAGCTACTTAGTAGTTTTATTGTTTGAACAAATTGCACTGTTTAATTATAAATGCAAAGTTTGAATTACGAATGATTAATGTTTCAAATCAAGTGTATAATTTTTATTTGATTTTAAAGAAAATAAAAAAAGATTAATTTTTATTGAATAAAGGGGCCATATTTCGGATGCTACTAATCATAAAATCAAGAATTCGAAATGACGATAAACAGCCTTTTACATGTCGTCTCAATATATAATTAATTGAAATTTAAACGGTACTAATTTTCTTTAGATAATTCATAGTGTAAAACAGAGAGGTTGTCGTATCTTTGATCAAAGCCTTATTTGTACTTAAAAATTCTAAATGGATTCTGTTTAAAAATTTTATATGCTATGTTCGAAATGCTATAAAAATCGTGTTTACTTCTTGTGAACAACATCTTAAAAAACGAACGACACTCTCGATAATAAATTTGTACATAAAATGCCTTATACATTTTAATAGTAGAAATTCGGTCAAAAAAAACATTTAGGCCCAGTAAACTTGAATTTCAAATTTTTTTCTCTTAATTTACACTTGTTAGCACCAACTTTAATTTCTAAAATTCAATGTCGATTACGATGATTGAATAGTGATCAAAATCAGTCTGAGTTTTATTTTTTGAAACGATTTTTACAATTTTAATTTTCTTGTATATTTGATTTGCAAATTATTTTTTTTCTTTATTTTTAATTGAATAAAAAAAAAATTTCATAAATTTATTTCACAGAAAATTTGTTCATCTTACTTGATTATATGGCTTAAGAATTACGGATAATCTCAAAATCTAATTCATGTATCCAAAAATATTATTTGAATTATTTTTCTAATTAATATCTAGTAACTAATGATGTAATAAGTTATTCAGATGTTAATTCTAAGGCCAATAATTTTTTTTTGGAAAATTATTTTAAATTTTATCTTTATTTTTTTATTTATTTTAAAAATATTAATAATTCAGTTGATTCATAATGAATTTTTTTAAACATTCTTTTTGCATAAAAAATTTCGTAACTTTTTTCAAGAATTTTTTTCATTTTTCTCAGGATTTTGTGATTCCAAATCAGTAGCTAATGGTGGGATTCATCATATTTGATCGTTTTGCTAGAAAAAAAATATTTTTATAAAAATTTCTCTTTAATTGATAATGTAATTTCGAGTCATGAAAAAACATCGACCTTGTTATACGTATAAATAAAATACGTAAATTGTAAACATAAATTATTGATTGTATTGAAAATAGTTTATAAATTATAAAATTTTTTTTACTTACTTATTTTTAAATATGAAACAAAGGCATTCATACATTAAAAAAATTCATTTTTTTTGGAATGACCATACTCATTAAAGACTAGATTTACTTTATAATAAATTTGCTTTCATTAGGTTGAGAAATTTTTAAACGCGTAAAATCTTAAAATTGGTTCCTATATTAAAATCTATGAATTAGCTTAAGAAATTTTTCTTATAAATATAACATTAACATCTGTTGATTTGTGGTTTTCATTATTTCGAAAAACAATTATATCTTATTTTAACCTAAATAGTAGTTTAATCGAAAAATTAATTTATTCTCATTTTGATTTCACTAACTTTAAAAAAATGAAAAATTATTTTCCTGTGATTTATGAGATTATTCGAGAGAAATAATTAATTTTACAATGATATTTTTTTTTATATTTCAAAACGAAAATTCTATTATGAAAAGCATAATTTAGTTTTATTTGTAAAAATAGTTAATTTTTCGATTGATTGTTATAAGAATATTAAATATAAAAGATTAATAATATAAATTATAATAAAAAAAAAATATGCATGCATAGTTACAAATATAATTATATCTTTGATCCAATTCGTGATTTTTCATCAAAAAATTTCTAATAACGATTTATGATTTGAATTTTTTCTATTGATAGAAACAAATTGATTAGCATTTGGCCTTTTTTGAAAAAACCATAGTTTTGCAAAAACGATTGATAGTGATTAAATTTTTTTGTCATTTTCATTAAAAGTATCGCTACCTCAAGTAGCGAAAATAAGTTTGACAAAAAGATTCGAATCTGAGCAAATTAAATGTTTATACAAAATCGCTTTTTGGCTAATTTAAGGTTGGCCTTTTGAAATGAGTATGAATTTTTCGAAGGGGAATTAATTTTAATGATAATGATAATAATTGTAGCCTAATAATCGTATAGAAGATAAAATTCAAGGATAAGTATTTTGGATAAGAAATATTTTCATTCGTTGAGAATGCATGAAAAAAATTTTTTGTAATTTACAAAAATAGACTTTTTTCTATAATATAAGTAAATATAAAATACACGACGGATGTATTTTTTCTGAATAAAATTATTAGTTAGAAATCGTCTATAATTTTAGTTTTGAATTGATGATTAAATAGTAGTTTGAGGTTGCATTAAATTTGATAATCAAATTTTATTCATATTAATTATTTTCTAGAAAATTAATTAAAGTTATTTTTTTCAAATATTTGAATTCAAAAATTCCAATAGCTATAAAAAATTGGCACACTAAAAATTAAAAATTTCAAAATCCACATTTTTATGGAATTTCGTTCAAACTTATCTTAAATTTTTAATTTAACTCTATTCAAAATTTTGTTTAATAATAAAATAGCTAAAAAAAAAAGTGTAAATTTCATAATAGCATAATTGAAATTTGTTCAAATATAGTTTTATAGTCAAAGTGTTCTAATTTGGTTTTGTCTCGTCTTGTATTTATATGACTAAACAATAATACATAAGCATTATTTTAAAATATTTTCGATATTTTGAACGCCTAGTTTAGCTTTGAATTGTTTGATGCAAAAACCGATCTCAAAGCCAATAATTTTTTTGTTATTTTTCTATTAATAATATTTTATCTTGAAAAATTTTTGAAAATCGTAAAACAAGAAGTGTGGAAAAATTTATATAAAATATAAAACACACGATTAAAATCGAAAAAAAAATTTTGATGATAAAATATTTATGAAATTGACTTGATAAATTAATTTCTAAAAATAATAATAAATAATTAATTAAAAAGGACATTTAATATGGAAATAAATTAATCTTATTTACTCCAAAATCAATTTGAAAACGATTTGAGTTACTAAGTTTAAGTATAGCAATGTGGATTATAGAAAAGTTTTAAATTACATTCAAAATTCGTCTTTGAAATTTGCATATAACTTGATTTGGGTTATCAAATCATTGTGATTATCATTTGAGAATTATTTAACTATAGTAACTAAAGGATATATTTATTTTATCGATTTTTTTTGAATTAGTTTTATTAAAAACTTAAAAAAAAAGTGGATCTCTTTATAAAATAGTGTAAAGGAAAGCTTATTTGTTTAAAAATTAATTATATTGATTAAACATAAACTACATTGATTTTCAGCCAAGTAATTTATCTTTTGAAACGGATGCAAAATTTTTAATGAATGTTAAATGTATTTCAAATTTTTTTTGTTGAAGATGAACTAAAATTAGCTGAAATTAGCTTTCAATTTAATATTTATTTTTTTTTCAATCTTAAATAATCTTGTTCTTGTTTCGAAAAAAGGACTAAGATTCAATCGAATATTAAATTTTCTATGACAAATAATTAAAAAAAGATTTATTATGCCGAATCTAAAATAAAAACAAGTTAGTTAAATAATTTTTTTTCAGAACGAAGAAATCGTCCAAGTGAATCTATTAGTTTTAATAAATAAAATTATAACAAAAAAGTATGAATTTAGAAAAAGAGATAATAATTTAATATTTATGTATTTAGACATGATCGGATATAATAATTTTAAGATTATACTTAAAATATTATTATTATAAAGGGTTGATATAAAAAAATCAGAATTCTTTTTTTTCGAATCAATAAAATTATATTATTTGTCTGAAAAAAATTGATTTTAGCGCAAAATAAAGCAAAGGTAAGATGGAATAATGAAAAAAATTAATTTTTATTTAGAAATCATTTTATTTATTCCAATATTGCTTTGCATAAATTGAATGAAAATATTTATCTTTATCTAATTATTAAATCTTATAAATTTTTGAATACAAACCCTTTATAAATTAGCCAATTATTAATTCAAGTGTTAAATTTCGAATCAATCATTCTTCAGCCGAAAATTTTTTAATTTTATTTACTTGACCAAATACATTCAGTCAAGAATGGTATTATTTTTGCAATAAAAGGTTCATTGAAATAATTGAATAAATTTTATTTTTACAGATTTTAAAAAGTTAAATATTAATAATCACATACAAGAATGTATGTCGATGCAAAAGGTTATTTTTTTACCATCAATGAAAAACTTTCTTGCGAAAATTGATCATTTAAACTTGGCCTACTAACGAAAGCGGTTTGCTAACTATAACTAAAGATAATTTTAGCAAAATGATTTTCAGTGCCTAAAAAAAATTACTGATCAAATTTGATTTCATTTTGTTTTTTCTTTAAATTTTAAGAGTCCTTAAAGATTTTTTTTATATTCAAAAAAAAATTTTTTCTTTTAAAGAGAATCTTCTATTAGAAGAATAGCCTAAATGAAAAACTATTTTAATCGAAGCATTTTAAAAGAAGAGTTCGATCTAAGTTTTTTTTAAAGGTAATTATCTCCTATAATTCATCAATAAAGATTTACTGATAATTTAAAATATTTATCGTCAGTCTGCAAGATTTTACCGGATCAAATGTTCAAAACATTAGAGAATGCTGTATTTGAATTTTCAGAACATTGGATTGACAAAGATTTTTTTTACGATTAAGAATAAAAATTCAAGAATCCACATCATAACTTAATAACCGATCGTACGTTTAAATAGTATTGACATTTGCTTAAATTTATACTTAAAAGTTTTAATTTATTAATTAATTAAATATATATTTATAAAATTTTCGGACTTAAGTGCTTAAATAGTTTTACTGTAGTTGGCTATTTGAAAAACTTATTAGCAACTAGCAAATTTTTTATTTAATTAGAACTCTTCTCAAAAGTTTTTTTATAGTTTTTTATTTTTTTTTAGTTTTTTTGAAGATAAATATATAAATTTTAGGATTAAAAAAAAAGAATTAAATTTTAATAAAATTTTTCGAAAAATATTTTTTTTATTAAAATCATAAATATGAATTTTTTCGAGGAATCAAAAAATTTTAAAATTAAAATTGAAATGAATGACATTAAAATACATATGAAATAAATAATTTAACTGATCAAATTAATTTTTGATATTAAGAATTTTGAAAAAGTTTGACTTCATACTTCAAGTTATTGAATATTATAATTAATTGGGTTAAAAATTTATTTAGAAATAAAATCAATAATACTATATAAAATATTAATTAATTAATCAATTTAGCACCTATTGAAACAAAAGTAAATTTTATTTATAATAAATAAAATTAAAAGCAAATCTTGAGTACAAAAAGATGATTAACTGAAGGGATTAAAAGGTATAAAATTACTAAACGTTTCTTGCATTATTTTTCGAAAAACAAATTAGGTGTCAATAAAAGCCTGCATTTTTTGTTGTTGGCCAGTTAAGACATTCAAACTAAAAAAACGATACAAGAAAAGTGAAGTTTGAGGTGGCGATGACCTGGTATGTTCTAAAAGATACTTGTTTAGAAAAGTCGACTGAAGGAGGTTTTTTCGAGCTTTTTCTATTTTCAACCGGCTTTTTCTATTCTTCTTTAGTCGAATAGTATGTCGAATCTTTTCGTTCAGATGAATGCTCTTCATGAACATCTTTAAATTTTAGTTTTCAAAGTTACTTTTTGGTTTTTTTTGCAGAAATTTTTTGGTTTCAGATTTCTCACCAAACTTCGATTTCTTTGCTACATATTTTGCTTTTATATCTAGTGTTTAATTATTTATAATTTTTTCAGTACTCAAAAATATTATAAATACTTAAGCCAATCACTATTCAATTTTAAAATTAAAAATTTTTACATAAAATTTGTTTATCTATTTAATTTTCGTGTTAATTTTCTCACTTGTTGGTCATAAAATTTTTCTTTCATAAATTTTCGATTTTAATTGACTACGAAAGTTTTAGCACATAAACAATTTTTTTTTTATCTTTGTGTTTTTTTTTTCATTTATTGAAATGAATAGATAGTGATTAATATCTTTAAATGATTTCATCAAATTCGACAAACTCTTCTGGAACTTTTCATTGAATTCTAATGACAATAATTTATAAACTGGATTTATTACTAATTTAATATCAATTTAATTAATAATTGAAATTTATGATTATTGTCATTTGAATCGCAGTTATCGGATAAACTATCGACAATATTTTTCTGATTTGCTCAGTTTAAAATGATATGATACTTAAAATTATTTAGTGAAATCATGCAATTTTTTTTTCGATAAAAAGTAATTTTTTTTATTTTCAAAATTTTCTTTAAAAATTTGTCACTCACAGGTTAGAAAATAAATTTTGTCCTGCTTAAGAATTAATTTTTTCAAATGAATAAAAAAAAATTTGATTGAAAATTCAATAAATGAAGATCAAAAACTTGAAACTGGTCTTCAAATCGCGAAAGGTTTTTTTATAAACGAATTTCTCATCATGTGGCATGGAGAAATTGAAATTAATTAAATTCACTGTGATCCAAGATATTTGAGATCAAATAATTTTCAACAAGAATTTCAATGAAAGTGGTCGATCTTAGTTACACTCAAGTACCTGATTTCAATGATTGTGATCAAAATTTTTAAAAAGATACATGTATCTATCAAACGAGTTCAGCACCCTTCTAATTGGGTTACTAATTTGAATTTTTAAAATATTTTTCTTAAAAAAAAGTTTTTAACCTTTTGCCTTAAGTTAGAACTTTTATTTAAAGTGAAGTTAATTTTTTATTTAAAAATTGTTTAACCAAAATGGATTTCGTTCTGTTTTCTTTTGTTTCTTATTCAAAATGAGTTTTTTCAAACTATATTTATTGTAAGCACAGTGTTTTTCACTTTCTATAATCATCAATGAGTGTATGTAAGGATGACCTTTGTTTGCTTCACTAATCTCATCATCAAATTGATCATTAAATTTTTATGAACTTTCGAATAATGAAATCTTATCAAAAAGGTATTTCAGCTTAAAATTTTCTTAAAAAATTCAGTAATATTTTGCTAATCAAAAGAGAGGGTTGAAAAAAGTTTTTGTTTTTTGATACCAATATAAATGAAAAAAGTATTTATATAGTTAAAATTAAAGGAAGATGCTGAATCATTGAATACCAAAAGATCAAAATGTATGCTTTGAAAATTTTGTTCTTGAATACATTCTCGATACTGGAGAAGAAATGGAAAAATGATATAAAACATCAAACATTTCTACTCTAGTTCATTAGAGTAATCACATGAATGAATAAAGAACACTAGATTTTTTTAGAACATTAGAATAAGTTTAAATATATATTAAAAACTTTTCATATATTTCGAATAGATCCTTATATGTTCTAATGTTTTTAATCAGCCCTGTGATTACCAGTTTCATGTTTGATATTAGCTTAGTTGCATTTGAATAATTTCTAAATATATAATATATAAAATATGTTGCAAAAATTATTTTGGATGCTAAAAAATACTAAATAGCAAGTTAATCCATAAAATTTTTTCATACATTTTCTGAACATATAAACTCAAATTAAGAAAGGTACATTTGATATGAAATTCACTGGCTTACCTTCATATTGAATATAAATGTAAATAGTATATATCATAAGCATGCTATCGTGTAAAAGGCTAGCTAGATTTGAGTTAAGATGATGTTAACAAGATATTAAGCGATAATCAGCTACCATTCTTTAATTTAGTTTTCAGCAGATATCATTAGACATATCTGCATGTAAAATATGCTCTATCATATATGCTCTCTTAATTTCAAATGTGATATATTTCAAATAAGACATAAAAAATATTTATATGAAGGAAGTTAGTAAATTAATTGGAATTTTTTTCTATAAAACAGAAGAGATAAATTTGACACACTAATACACACATGCACGCACAGCACATAAAGCATTGAAGGATGCTTAGCATTCATCTTTGAAAGGAGATGGTTAATGAGGGGGTAGGCTCGAGATAAACATTGTTATATGTTTAATCATTCTTAAATATATATATTTGTTTTAGTCGTAAGGTATGTCATGAAAAATAGTTCTCTCTTGTTTATATTTCCCAGACTATTACTTATTAATCTAAAGTTCAATGTAAATTTTACTTTTTTAGTCTCATCAAACAATCACATTTCTTTACCTATTGGCAAGTCCTAGAGTTCGACCAACTTGTTGAATTATATTATTCTAAGTTCGAATATCATCATCTAATACACCCGATATGTACTTTTCCATTAAAGTCTAAGTAACTCGAATTGCAATTTTCCGATACTACTATGATCTGGCAACCTGTCTGCTATAATAAATTGAAAATCAACTGTTTGATTTTCGACACATGATAATCATAATTTGAGTTTTGTCTATTTAAATTTAGTCATTCCGTCAACTTACACATTCAATATTTACTAATATTTTTCTATATTTTTTTTTTAATTTTTGTTTTTTTTGCATTAGAAAAAAATTTTTTTTATGGACTTGTTAATTTTTTCTAAAATTTATATGAAAAAATTTCGAAGCTAATTTTCAGTCCAAAAAAAATTTTTTTTTTTTGTTCAATTAAATTTTTGTTTTTATTTGAAGTGACTTGTTTAGAAATTTGTGAAATTATTTTCTTTGGTGTAATGTTATGAAATCTTTTCTTTTATTCACTTTAGTAGAGCATTTAAGACTCTATTAAAACTACTAATAAATTTCTGAAAAGCCGAGTTTCTATATTCAAATCGTTATACAACTTCGTTTAACACCTTATTTTACTCAATTTCATTTAAAAATCGAAATCGGCCATTTTTTGTTGTTTATGCAACGAAATTTTATGAATCGAAGAATTTACATGAAACCTAAGTAAATTTCAATTTGAATCAAAATTCTCTGAGAAGGCTTGCTAATTGATAAAAAAAAAATCAACGTTTTAATTTATAAAAATCAATTCACATCTTTCCATCGCCAAATAAACATCCTTATATTTTTCAACTTCAAATTTCTCACTAGAGACATAGAACTTAATTTTTATCGTATTTTCTTGTGGTTTAAGACAATTAGTCAAATTTTATTGATTATTGATTATTGATTATTGTCTTTATTTTTTGTTATGTTTTGTTAAGTGACATTTTAAGCTCGGTGTGCACGTACGTGTGAATTTTTTCCCGTTCGTTTATTCATCGCTCCTAACTAATCATCTTTATCTAAATAAATTAGCAAATTACATTTTATCTTCTGTTTTGTATATTTTTTGAATTTTAAATCTTAGAAATATGGTTGAGCAAACTGCTACCATGCAATCATCAAATTCGCCATTTCTCTATAAAACCATGGACACGGTCCGTTACTATTACTATGATATTTGGAATGAATATGGAGATCCAAGAGTTACTAAATATCCATTTATGGACGGCGGTCCTTGGAATGTGTTGCTTTTCGTGTTCGCATACCTCTACATTGTTAAATATGCTGGTCCACAATTAATGAAGAATCGCAAGCCGTTCGATCTTAAGACAACAATTTTATTTTACAATTTATTTTTGGTTTCTGTGAACGCATTCTTTGTTTATAACGGTCTGCTTATTACAAATTATGGAATCGACAGTTGGAAATGCGAAAGCGTTGACAAAGCATCACAGAATCCAGATGATTTACTTAAAATAAAGCTTGGTTGGTTTTTCCTTATCACCAAGTTTATTGACTTCTGTGATACATTCTTTTTTGTGCTACGAAAACGAGATCGCCAACTTAGTGGTCTACACATCTTTCATCATTCGTTTATGGGTCCAGCAGGTAAGTTTTCAACTTTGAGTTGTATAAATTTAAAAAATAATAAACTAACTTATATATATAAATTTGAACTTAAATATCAACATATATGTTATAACAGTGTGGATTGGTCTCAAATTCGCGCCCGGCGGAAACAGTGCATTTACTCCACTTATCAACTCCTTTGTTCATGTAGTAATGTACTCATATTATGCTGCTTCTACATTTAGTAATTTAAAACCATTTCTTTGGTGGAAAAAGTATCTAACTCAACTCCAATTAACTCAATTTATACTTATCATAATGCACTCGATTTATTCAATGGCAGTTCCTTCATGCGGTTGGCCAAAGATCTTTATGTATTTAAGTGTAGTTAATGCGTTTATATTTTTTTATTTATTCTATTCATTCTTTCGTAATACTTATAAATCATCATCAAATATTCAACGGCTTAAATCACAGCAATTTAATTATCAACAAAACGTTCAGCCTTTACAAACGGAAGCCAAGAAAGCTGATTAATCAAATTCGCTAAGTATTCATATTTTAGAACAAAAAAAAAGTTCATTATTGACCAAGATATAATGAATTTGATAGAGATTGTGATTGTATTTAAGTGTAAAGATGTTTAGATAAATATTTTTATCTGTATTATAATAATTATTATTAATAGATTGATTCTGTAAATGTCTCTTTTCGATACCTTTATAATTAATTTTTTTCATAAAAGATTAGGATTGTTAAAATTAAAAAAT
>BLXL01010735.1:0-18834 GCA_023170135.1 Acarapis woodi
GTTTCATCCTTTTCAGCATCTAATTCATCTGTAACGCCATTTACTCTAAGAATTGATTTCACTCTATTTTGCTATTTGATGCATTCTCTTGCTCTCTGCCTGAACATATCAAAAAAAACATTCTTAAAAAATTAATTGTTTCGAATTTGCTACATCAAATCCGAATGTCTAAGTTATCTATTTAAGAAATAAAACTATGTAATATATAATATACATATCTGTATTTAGATAGTATTATGACATAGAATTATATAATAATGATAAAAATTTATTATTCGAACATACTGATTGAATCCCTCGATTTGTAGTTAGGACCCTTTACAAATTTCCTACATTGACGAATACAATTTTTAAAATGAACAAAATAGACCAAGATGAACTTTATTTTTTATTGCTCTTTTTTCAATGAGAAAATTCTAGAAAGTGAAATGATCAGCTAAACGGTTGTTGAAAAGGCAATCTATTTGAGTGTAAAAATTTGAAATATTACAAAAGTTAAATATCTTTCAAATTAAGAATATTCAAGATATTTAAAGAATAAGATTTCAGATAATCTGGAGAATTTGTAAAAGTTGAAATGAAAAATTTGATTTTTTTAGAACAAGTTAGAATTTATTTTTTTTATCAAGGTGCGCCCCATTCATTCACTGGTTGATCAAATTCTCACAAGAATCTAATCGAATATAAAAAAACATTTATTTTATTTTCACAAATTTACAAGAGTTTTTCTGATAATCTTTCAAAACGTAAGCCATTTAAGTGAAAGTAGAGAAATAAAACAACAAAAAAAGAAATTTGTGGCCATAAGGTACAAATTGGTATGGCGTATAATTTTTTGGCATAAATTGACTACAAAATAGTTCTAATCTTAATTGATGATTTTGGCATATTCTTCATCGATTACTTAAAGTGATTAAAAATTTTTTTCTCTCAAATTTTTGAATCAAATTTATTAATTATTCCTTATCTTTTTTTTGTTTTGTTTTGTTGGCCATTTTCGAATAAATTTTGATGGATTTACTCTTTTTTTTTTCAAAGCAGATTTGAATATCTTTTAGACCTATTTTTCAGTTTTTTTCTAATAACTAATAATTTTAATGAATGGCTATTGATAAACTTTCTTTATGATCTAATAACTTAAGAAAAGTGATAAAATTTACTTTAATGGACTTCTTTAATGTTTTATTAATTATTATTTAAAGGTATCCTCTCGCCATTTCTTATTTATTGTGTGTTTTTCAATAGATTAAATCTTTCAATTATAAAAATTTATAAGATATGTATTTGTGTGTAATATACCAAATCAATATATTGACTCTTTAACTTTTTTCGTTTTATTTCATAATTGTGTTCAAAAAAAAATTTCGACCGAAAATTTTTGATTGAATAAAAGCGAAATATATATTCCACATCAATCAGTTTAATTGAAAGACGATCAATTAGTATACACATTTTCCGCTTTTGTTTTTTTTCATTGTAAGTCATTTTGACAATAGAAAAACAAATCCGAAATAATTCAAACAAAAATTCGATGGAATTTCGGTAGGATTAGATTAATTGTTTATTTGTGAATCTTTGCAGTTTTGTTTTTCTAAATATTCTCTCATTTTACTTCTACTTGACTCGTTTTCGCTAAATTCTTTGTTGATGTTTATTCGAGTGTGCAGATTTTAGAGTATATTCGATTTCTATAAGATTTTAATGTTTAGTAGAATGTTAAAAAATTTTTTTTTTAAAATTAGAGATTTGTTTTATTGATCAATCGAGATGAAAAATCGTAAAAATGTATATGTACTTTCGAAAATTTATATATATTTTTTTTGTATAAGATTTTCTTATATAATAATTAGCATCTTTAGTGCAATTAAAATAGCACTAAAACTTGTTACACCTTTGAAAAGCACAAGGTAGTAAATAAGTTCATAATGGTCAATTTGAAATCAGATTCCCTTCTAAAAGAAAAAATTGTATTTCATTCATGTCCAACGAACGATCCATTAATCATTTTATTTTATATACGTATGCATATATTTTATATTCGCATTTGAATTTATAATTTAGAACTTGCGATGATAACTGATTTGCATCTTTTACCATAGCCTGTTGCTCTTGCAATTTCTTAATTAGTTTTTTTGTTCTTTTTTAATATTAATCGAACTTAAGAATTTTCAACTAATTCTGTCGAGTAATCACTGCAGATATGAATTATCTATTATGCAAGTAATAAAATCATATTATTAGATGAACTTCAAAATATAAACGATTTAAGCAAACTTCAACTATGGACACTTTTAAATAATTAAGGTGTGATACTTTATTTTGCATAATTCTAAAATTTTATACTTGTTAATGGTAATAAGTAGTGAAATGCGCGCAATTTCCAAACAAGTGAATTCGTATAATTTAATTTTATTTGTAGACAAACATAAATCAAATCAACAAAATTTAATTTTGGCCATCTTCATCTTTCATCAGTTTTGTGACTCTTTATAACTATTTAATTATGTGGGCTGATTACCATTATTTTAGTTTTATTTGTTAACAAGTATACAGAAGTTTTGAGCCACCTTAATAAAAAATAAATAAAAACTATTTAACTATATAAATGGTTTTAATATTTCATTTAGTAAAATTGAATTCAAATCATTATTATATAATAATTAAAATATTAAGAACAGAATATGCATTTATTTTTGTTCATTTATGATCACGTTCGACAGATTTTTAAAAATTTTACTTTTTTTCAAATGTTTTATAATTGTCAAATTTGTTTTACTTAATGCAATTTTATTTTACATTGTTAATAAAACCCGAAAAAATTTTAAAGCTCCATGTCTTTTGAATTGACTTTCTCTGAAAAAGTTCTGTGACTTAAGTTTTTTTCAACAAAATTTTCAGAAAAAAGCATTTATTAATTGTTCGAACATTTTATGAGTATTGTTGTTAAGTTTTGGATGTTTTTTTGAAGCCTTTTAAAATTATTTCTGCATATGATACATATGATATATATTTATTAAATTTATAAAATTTCTAATGATAATTTTTCGCTTATTCGATCAGATTATCACTAATTATTTAAAATACTAAAATTTGTGATTTCGATTTCGTTTAAATTATTAGTAAAAATAAAAAATAAATATTTATTTACAAACTTATTAACTAAAAAAAAATTAACTTGTTTGGTTTGGTTTTGAATCTATTCAATTTTAATCAATATACTTGGTAAAATCAAAATTTTTCCACTTAAAATGCATTTTAAAGCTATTATCAACAGGTAAAATTAATCATTAGTAATTGATAGAGATTATTGAACATTTTTTTTTTATTATAGCTGAATCAAATGAAAAAAAAAATTTTTTGACGACTGAGTACACAATAAAGCTTTTGAGCACATAGTTTGTTTATTATGATCAACTTTTATTTGATTAACAAAAATCATACTTAGTTTTTTCGATATCGGTGATTCGAATAAACGAACAAGATACGTAGGCTAACTGATGCATAAATATATAATCATCAAGGTGCTAGTGCATTTGCTCTTAATCTATCAGACGTTATGATTTGTATATGTCTCATGTAAAATACATATATTTGACTAAATTTGATGAATATTTTTTTGATACCTATTCCCAAGGTTTTCATTTGGAAAACACATGATCTTTTTAGACAATCCCCCCAATTTGAGTTTTTAGGCAAAAGAAAGCTTCATCTGAGTATAAAATATGTTTCAAATTTATATGCAATATATAATTCATACTATTTATTAATAGCATTGCAAACTTTTACTTCACATCGATCCTCTTTCCTTTTTTAATTTAGAACATTTTTACAAATTTACAAAGTTTCCGGTCAAATGATATAGTTTATTTCTTTATTCTAATAACTGATAGAAGATAAATTTTTTAACCAAGGCAAAATTTTTGTGATTGACAAGTGAGTAGAACAAAAATTAGTTATTTTCCGTTTCTTTTTCAAATTACATTTTTACCGTTTTTTTTTTGCAACTGTTACCTGTCATCTCACGCAATGATAATCACCTTCTTGTAGAACATGAATAATAAACTATTTGTAATTCCATTTGGCAAACTATTTTTTATTTATTTTTTTGTGTGTGTGTGTGTATGTGTGTGTGTGCATGTTGAGATGGTTTTAATTGATGATTTTCCCTCTTTTAAAATTGTTTTAATGTTACTATAAATGATATAGACTTAACAGTACACAAATATTGTGAAATTTTTCAATAAGTATGATTAACCTATACTCATAATTCTTGCTGTCTAATGAATTTCATTTCGATATTTGTTCTAGCACATAAGAAATTATCGAAACGCTCAAAAAAAAAAAAAAAAATTTTTGCTTTTCTTAGAACATATTAATTACTTGGTATTTTCAGGTTCCTTCGTCTAAGGTTGTCCTCTTTTACAAGCTTTTTCTTAAAAATTGAATTTTTTTTTCGTATACACCGTTTTTTTATCTTTATCAACTTCTTTGTCGTGCTCTATTGATAAGTGAATGACACTTTTAAATTTTCCTTTTTTAACTAAAGAAAGTTAAACGAAGGGAAAATTAATTTCCCCTTTTTTAGAGGATTAGTGAAGAAAACATGAATCTTTAGAGAATTTTTCTCCCAATTTTAAAACATATTCAGGTATACATTATATTATAAAACTAAATACATATCGATTTTTTTTTTATATATATGTATTAGACGACCAGGGGGTGAATAAGTGTTTTGTATGTACAAATTATTCACAAATTTTTCTACTCAACAATTTATCTAAACTTGCGCCGTGCTTGAGTTTACACTTTACAAAAAATAGTTTATCGCACTGTTTGCGAGGTTTTCAACAATCAGGTGCGTATACGATTGCGAGCAAAAAAGTTACGCTACGCGAACATATTCCACTTGATTGAAGTCCATCTACTCGATGCACTCAACGTAATCTCTAAGATCGATTTGTCATTGCCTATCTTAATTCAAATTTGTTGCACATTTAGATTGATTTTGTTAAAATCAACTTATAAAAATATTTGACTCTAGTGTGTAGGCCTTGAGAGTGGCGTGTAAGGTAACAAAACGATCGAGAAACTGAATGCAAAGAAAATACTTTCAAATCGATTTAATGCTCAATTAACTTTAAATTGTCCAAGTGCACCATTTTTTTGATCATGCTTGACTCTTCTCTCTTTAGTTTAATTTTTGATTTTAGTTTTTAATTTTTTCTATACAATAAAAAATAAAATATCGTTTTCCTTTGTAAAAAGATTTTCAAAATCAAGTTTACATCTTTCTATCGAAATTTATAAGTACAATAAAATTTATAAAAATACCAAATTAAACAATTCACGTGTAGATTTTTTTTTGTTTTTTTTTCTTTTTAACCTTTTTTTCCACTCTACTCTTACTTGCAAAAGGTTAATCAACTTTGAGAATAGCTCAATAACTGTTAGATGATCAAAATGGTATTCTAATTACTGGAGATCACAGGTAGATCAAAAAAGTTTTCGCAAAATCTATACGAATTTATATACCTAGATACAATCTTCAAATAAATAAATCTCATAAAGTAACCAGATGATTTAGAAAAAGTTTCTGTTACCTTTTCACAGTTGGTTGATCAGGTAACTGTGTCACTGAGAGTTCTTTAACTTTCGACTTAAGCAAACGAAAGTACTTTTTTTACTTGAGATTTGGCAGATAAATTCTTTTCTGCTTATATACTTATAAGTACACTCACAAATCTTAAAAATTTTTTTGTTTAATATACTTACAATTAAACCTTAGCGATTATTTTTTTCTATTTAAACTTTTGCCCTAACTTTACGTTCATATGGTTCTATTGTAATGATTTGTTTTGTTTTATTATTTAAAAAAAATTATTTATACATTTCTCTTATGTAGACAAATATAATTCAGATGCTCGAACTTTTATCATTTTACTTGAAATTTACTTAATTTCTGAATAGCAAAACCTTTAGAACAAAATGATTAACTCAATTTCATCAATTT
The DNA here is from genome assembly GCA_023170135.1 of Acarapis woodi. Lineage (NCBI taxonomy): Eukaryota > Metazoa > Arthropoda > Arachnida > Trombidiformes > Tarsonemidae > Acarapis > Acarapis woodi. The sequence goes on from BLXL01010735.1 coordinate 6,011, forward strand.
CACTTTCATCTACACATATTGAAAATTTAAGTTTTGAGAATAATTTCGTTAATTTTTTAAAATACAACTAATGATCTTTCATTAATTAATGACGTTTTGTATTAGTGTATTTCATGAGATTACCAAATTTTAATGATAATTTCATAAAAATTCTAATTAAGTTTTACTCAGCATTTTAGAAATCAAATCAATTTAAGAGAAAAATATTTTATCTGGTCATGCATTAGTCAAAAGTTATTAAAATTATTCTAAAAATTATTTGCTTTGGCAAAAAAATGTGAGCATTTTCAAATTGAAACAGTTTTTTAGAATTGAATTTTAGCGTTGAGTTTAATACATGATTACAGATAAAAAAAAATAAGAGTAATATCACAATCAAATGTATGTGATCAAATTAGAAGTTTGTCCAATGTTTAAGCTAAATTTAAACGCTAAAAGTTTTAATAACTTGAGTTTGAAAATACTTTGATGATTTTATCTAATGCATATAAATGCTATTCGAATTTTTTAATCGAACGAGGAGAAGTAATTTTTTTTGAATTTAATGATAAAAAAGATCTCTTTAACCGAAATTTCAAATAATAATTGTTAAAGTTTCTTCCTCATTGAACCAAACCTTATATTTTCCGCACAAGTTGGTATAATTTTACAGCTATGCAGTCTTATTTGTATTTTGGTTTTATTGAATGTTGTACAATATCTTTACTTATAGATATATATGTATAATAATTATATTTCGCAATACATAATTATAATTTAATTGTGGTCAAGATATATTTAAATTCCTTGGGTAAGTTAGTGAGCGATTAATGATCAATTTTTCCTTTGCCTACTTATTAATTTTATCGCACAATTTTTCACCTAAGTCGTTGCAAAAGCAAATAAAAAGAAAATTTATTCCACTTTCTAAATTTTTAAAATTCTAGATTTTTGTATTCAGATGACGATGAAGGTTGACCCTTTGTCATTCTTTTAATAGTCGTTTTACCATTTTATTTGGTTGAATTATTTTATACATATTGCAAATTGTTTTCTGCAAATGAATCCATGCTCATATAAACGTAACAAAATAACATTTATGACTTCTATTTCATAAAAATAATAGTAGATCATTAATGTTAATAAAAGTAGATAAAACTAAATGTCTATTGTTTACACAAAAATGTGTCCACTATGTCTTATAAATAAAATTCATACCTAGCTAAACTCATTGTGGTTTAATACAATATCTGACCAAAAATATACTATTAATGGATGGTCATTTTTGTCGTATGACCAGGTGATTTTTCTAAATATCGCATCCAATAAAAGGAATTCTACTGGCTGTGAAAGAGATTAATGTATCATATGTTTAAAATAGTTTGGTGAATATTAGCCTTTCGGTGATGATCGGACCGGTTGAACTATTAGTAAAAGCATATTTTTCAAATTAATAATTAGTTCGACCATTTTATGCACCAGTTGATCATTCTACCGATCACTAATCATAGCATAAGTGGACCATTCGTCAACTGAAAGTGACTTTTTTTTCACACTTATTTTTAACTTATTATAAACTGATGTTAATATTTTTAGTTGAATTTTCGCAAATTTTTGTAAATTACTGATTTATTGATTTTATTTTGTACAAATATCAAAATTAAATAATTTTATAGTTTTATTTAATAACTATGTTTAAAAATCGATGAAGTCAAACTTCATAAAATATTATAAGTTAGTCATAAATAATTGAAATGTAAAAAATTANNAAACAATTAATTTTTTAAGAATGTTTTTTTTGATATGTTCAGGCAGAGAGCAAGAGAATGCATCAAATAGCAAAATAGAGTGAAATCAATTCTTAGAGTAAATGGCGTTACAGATGAATTAGATGCTGAAAAGGATGAAACGACTAATAGATTGTATTCTTTCAAATGAAAAAAAATCTAAATTCAAATTGCATTTTAGTTTTTCAATGTATAAAGGGCATATTTGCCACTAACTGCTCAAAGTTATTGCAAGTATTTGTATGCAAGTATGATGTTTTCTTTTTTTTTTTTATTCAAATATAAAAAAATTAGAGCGAATCTATTTGGCCAGATCAAAGAATATTGATAATATGGTAAGGCCTTATACTTCCTTGATTGGCTTTTAAAACACATATAGTTGATTGTGGAAGAATAGGTTATTTGACTTAAGTGATTCACCCTCAATGCACACACACGCGAACCACAAAGTGAAAGTGTTCAAAAGAGAAATTCTTTATCGCTGAAGATAAAAAAGATGAAAATTTCATTCGATTGAATTAATAGCATTCTATTATTTTGGCAGCGAATTTAAGATTTTTATCTTTTGAAAAAGATGAAAATTATTTTGAATATATAAATTAAATAGCTCAGAATAATTAATTGATAAATAAAAATTAAGTCGATTAATAAAATTAATAATTCTAATCATCTGCTAAATGACAATTGAATGAATATAAATACAGATAATCTAACATAACAGTTCTTCAACCGTAAATTTTTTTCTGTCTTGAATGCTAAAGAAATTTTTCTAATGAATTTTATATTTTTAATTGTTAAAAATCGGTTATGCATAACTTTATTAACCTTTTGATAAATTTATTTTTATTTAGATAAGAAGTAATTTTTTTTATAAATTTTAATAAAGGTTTCCTAATATTCTTTTAATTTTTATCCAACTGAAAGATGATGTAAACACACGTAAAGTTATTAATTAAGAAATCATAATTTTTAAAATTTTAACAATGCTTCAAGATGTAATAATCACACATAAAAACCGGTTTGATATCTGTCTAAATATTGAAACATTTGATTAATGTTTTATCAAACATGTTACAATGCAAACAAAAACTTTGAATCAGGTACAAATCGTTAACCAGACTTTAGTAAAAAATATTCTTATTCTTTTTTATTTAAATCAGACGTCTTTGTTTTAATGTAAAACTTTAATAGATAAATATTGTCTAAATATATACTATTTTAAACAACAGAATTTTTGATGCCAACAAATTTGCATGATTTTCTGAATTCAAGATTAAAATTAATGTTTCGAACGTTATCTAAATGACTGATGATAATTAAATTCTTAAAAAAAGATGATTTACATTGAAAAAAAATTTTTCTCAAATGTATCGAGAATCGAAAAATTTCATGAATATTTAAAAAAAAAAAATTTTTTTAACTTTCAAAAAGTGAATCAGTTATTGGGAATTCGAATAGAAATTTTGGCGGGAATAATATTTTATGTTTCAAAAAGTAAAACGAATTCGATAGGTAAGTGAAGTTTTTATAGTAGTTCTCTCATCACAAGCCTCTAATAGTCATCCTTTCAGTGATTTGATTTACCTACAATATACAATCAGGTCAATTTCATTCATTTCTCTTTTATAATTTTTTTAGATCGATATACAAAATTTGCTTCAAAAAAACAGAAATTTTTTTGATCTGTTTAAAATCGTTTTTTTCATTTTGTTTCATCATTATTTTGATACAAATATCTCTTGTTAACTTAGACTCATTTTAACAGATTCGCTTGGAGACCGCAGCTATTTCACTTTTGATTGAACAGATTATATATTGACAGAAAAAAATCAAGCAAAAAATGTTAGCATTCATTTTGTAACATTGTAACAATAGCGAATAATATCTTCTAAAAATTAAGCTCATTAATTTTTTCTGTAAGTATTCAAAAATATTAGAACAAATAAAAATGACTTTAATATATTTAAGCAGACTTTATTAGACATACTTTAAGTAAATGTAAGAGGTAAATAAAATTCTTATCTAGAATTAAGAACTAAGGTAGAGATGAATATGAAATTTAATAGCCACAATCTTTAGTGCGATTGATAGAAATATATGTGATTCATTAAGTGAATTGTTGAAATAGATTAAGAACAATCAATGAAGATGAAAACTTTCCCTTATTCTATAAACTGAAAAATAGAAGGTGAGTCGTACAATCTAAATAATCTTAAATTTATTATTTGGATAGAAGGATAAATTCAAAACACGTTGGGCCTTTTTTAAATACATAAGAATCTAAAAAATAAAATATTCTAGAATTAAGAAATTCAAATCTTAGATAAACTAAACTTTTATAAGGCAAATATTTTTTCTAGTCTAGGACAAACTTGTTACAATGTGTATCATAAAGAAACTCTTTAAACTTTGATTATTCAAACCTTGATTTCTGCGTTTATTATCATTGGCAGAATTTTTAAAATTGAAAGTTAGTATTAATATTTTCTATTTGACCTATAGTTTAAAATCTTATTATTTAATACCTTTTATATAAAAATTATAGTTTAATTTTAAATAAGATATATATGATTTAAAGTATTTATACATCTAGGTGAATACGTTTAATAAAATTTGATTCAATACTTTCATTTTGAAATTTTTTATCTGACATTTACAACTTGATACACATAAATTTAGCATTACAATTTAATTGTTTATGTTTCATAATTCAATTTCTTTATCTTGTAGTCTTAAAGATATGTGATTTATATTTGATTAATATCATTTAATTGCTAAACATGAGTTTCGAATGTTTAGTGCAATTTAATTAGTCAATAAATTTTCAACACTAAAAAGTAAATGCATTGGACGATCATTGTACAGATGAAAAATATATCAAAAAGTAAACTAATCTCTCACTTATAAAATGAGGATTCAAATAATAATAAAATTGAATGATCGAACATGTAAATCATTTTTGATAACATTTATCGCCTTTTGGGATTTATTATTCAACTTATATGTTTTTGATTATAATCAGTTTCACAAAAAATTCTACTAACACTTATACCCTGTTAACGATTGTATAAATCACTATTTATTTTTCGATTTCAATCTCAAATTTATTTAATGAAAAAAAATTTTAATAAATATTTAACGATCCTATATATAAATTAAAATCAATCATAACCACTTGATATTCAGAATACAAATTTTCACACAAAAAGTTCATACATTTTTTTCGTCTATAAATTACAGAAATGTTTTGATTCATTTAAAGGAAAAATATTATTTATACATCGATTCTATATCTTCTTTAATTTCTAATGATTTTATAATTTCAATAAAATTAAACAATAACTTGAATTCTCAACTAGATACATATGCTCTGATTCCATTGAGTTTTATTTCATTGTGGTTCGATCTCATTTAAACTATTGAGCAAAGAAATTTCAAGCTTGTTTCATCAAATGTGCGTTGTAATTATTTGAAATAAAAAAAGTGTGTGAATCTTTTTTAGTATAAATATAATGATATCAAAAAAAATATTATTTTAAATAATATTAATTTAAATCTAACCAAAGATTTATATAATCATTTTCAAATTTTAAAATAATATAAATATGATGTGAGAATTTTTTCCGCAATTTCGCTTAAAGCATCACAACATACGAAATGATAAATGAATTTAATAGATGTTTGATACAAATGATTTTAAGTATATGTGTATAATAAGCAAATTTTATGCGTGCGTACTAAAAGTTAATTCTTAAAAGAAAAAGATTTTTTTCAAAAATGAGTGAATTATTTTGGAAATAGGTGAAATAGGATCGATAAAGTAGGAGACAAATTCAAAATACTGTTTAGAAAATCTTTGAAATAGATAATTTATTTTCAAAAGCTAACTAACATTTGTTTGTATAAAATATAATAATAGATTAAACTTAATATAATAAGATCTAATTTAAAAGAGAATGACTAAAATATATTGAATTAAATAATCAATAAATAGTTTTTAAATGTGATCGATTTACAATTTGCTTTGACAATGAAAGATAAGATAGACAATTTTGTGTTAACAAATTACAAATCAACAAATTCAACGTAGCACATAGGGAGTAATAAGTTGGATTTTAAATAATTAAATTTATGAGTAATTTACTTAAAAATAATAAAAAAAATAATTTGATTATTGATAAAAAAAAAACGAAATGAAATCCATGAAGAAAAAATTGGAAATTTATTTTATAACTATCATCAAATTGTTAACACAAGTTTCTCCCTTTTTCATTCATGAATTCGACAGTGACCCACTAAAATTTGTCTTAGTACATCAAAATATGCACACTAATATAAAATATGTGAACTCATCAGAAATCTTAAACTTTCAATTTATGTGACTAAATATATATGATCGAATCATAAATGATCTATTTGCTAAAATCATGAATAGAAAATAATTTTTGATAATATTACCTTTAATTTTTTTTTTCTAAATTCTTAATCATATACTTATCATCTAATCCATTATCATTTCGTAAAATTTTGTCTTTTTTTCTTTTAAAATGAGCATATGTAACTAAAAGGCTAAATAAAATCTAATGTCAAATCTTCTGAGCAATACATAAATTATAAAAAAATTTTATTAATACAATAAGGGAAGTTTAACTAAGAGATTGTCATATAGACAACAATTCTTCTAAATTTCGATTGATTAATTTGTAAAGTTTACAAGACATATTACAACAGAATTGTTTTTCGCTATATTAAATTTAAACTTGTCACAAAGTGATGAGAAAGATTGAATTTAATCATGGCTACATTGAAGTACAAATATAAGGCATCAAGAATTTCCCGCTTATTTGTAAATATAGATAAAAAAGCTTTGATTTTTAGTATAACGTTAATCAAAAGAAAATGTCTAAAATATTTATTTTTAATCAACAAATCAAATCAATCAAACTTTTTTATCGACAACATAATACTGAACACTTTTTTTTGATCGAAAAAGATCGTATTGTCAAATTTTGCTCATTCAATGTATAAACGATCTTGGCCTGTTTTTTTCCTATTTGATTTTATATCTTTACATAAAATTATGAAAAATTAATTTCATGTTCAAATTAATTTTCATCAAAAAAATATATTAAAATGATAAAATCAATCTTTGATTCCTTCCCATTAGCCTTTCTTTTTTTTTATTTATTTCAAAATAATTGAAACTCATTAAGAACCAATTTTCTAACAATAAAATTTGTTTGAAAAGTAATTTTTTTTTAATGTTTAAAACAATATTAATTTGCAGATTTGAAAAAAAGTGAATAAACCTTTCAAAATCTATTGCTCTTATTATATAAAATAGAATTCAAATCGACACTTAAGCAAAAATTTTTTTGAGTCACAATATATTCAAATAGTAGTATAATGAATGTTCAGCTTCATAATCATAATCTTAACAATCTTAAATTATTAATTCATAAAAAAACTTGATATTTGATATAGTATTAAATGAACTATTATTATATCTTTGCATCAGAAATTTATCAAAAAATAAATTTCAATTTTTCCTTGAAACAGAAAATATTTGAGTTGATAAACTAAATCAGTGCACATCCGTTGGAAACAATATTTTTAATTAGTTTAAAAACAGCTTATTTTCCACTAATTATCTATTTATTTTGATTGAGCATATGTTGAATCAAGTTTTATAAGTCAAGGAGAATAATGTTAAAAAAATGATTGAGAGTAATTTAAAAAAATAGATATCAAAAGTACCTAGATCATCAAATTTCTAAAATATTGACAATAAAAAAGAAAATCGAAACTGATTAATCGTGCTTTGTAAAAAAATCTAAATTTTTTTTTCTATTCAAATCAAAATTTCAGATCAAAACACGATTTTATTATTTATTGATACATTAAATAAAAAATTTTTCAGGATTATTTTTTAGATTAAAAAGATGATAATCATGATTCTCGGTTATATAATCATTAAAATCAGAAAAACGAATAATTAACGAAAAATTTTACTAGTGAGATCAAATAAAACATTTTAAGGTATAGTTATATAATAATAAAATAATTTAACTAAAATAAAAATTATGAATGTATTCGATTGATATAATGAATAATTTTAATATAAATAAATAAAAATATTTTTATTTATTTAAAACTTGTTTATAAATCATATTCTTAAAATCAAATTTTTAAAGTTTTAATTTTGAAACAATTGTATAAGAATTGATTGCTTTAGAATTTTTCATTCAAATGAAAAAAAATGTTAACCGGAAAGCAGAAGTTATATTTGAATCGAAAATTGACTGATGAAGGGTGCTTTTTGAGATAAAAAAATTATTTGGAAAATAAAGAGATTAAGTGATGTCGTATAAAAATAATTGAATTTTTAATTATATGCCTATCAGATAATTAGTTTGAATAATAAATAAGTATATTAAGAGCGATTAAGTAGCGATTTACAACACGAATACATTCAGATAGAAAGAACTGACTTTTTATTATATTGAAATAAGTTGTGATACATTATTTTCATGTTGATCATTGAGTCAGATTAATTTATTGGAATAAAAATGTGGCATACTAATAAAAGATCATAAAGTGCATCACTCTTATCTTGCGAAAATATTTTTCTTCGATTTCATTATGCTAATTTACCTTGATTTCAAATCACACTAATCCTTTTTTCCCCTTTTTTAAATAATGGGCTTTTGAAAATATTTATTTCATAAAGATGAATGAAAAATGAGAACACTAAACAAGTAACATCTAAATTCATCTTATTGAGGCAAAAAATATACAAAAAAAATCTTATCTTAAAAAAAGTCTTTAAAACTTTAAGATAAATGATACATTTTTTTAGAAGATCATTTTAGTTTTCACCGAGAGAGTCAAGCAATTTTGATCATTTTAAAGAAAAATCGATCTTATTTAAGTAATCAAATTCATTTTTATTTTTAAATTTATCTTTGGAAAATGCAACATTTTTCGAGTTTGGCAGAAAATGAATTTAGTCAGATTAAAAAGATGAACTTTTTCTATCAATTATAACATATTCAATATTCAGTATTATTAAATAGTACACAGGTCATCTTTGAAAACAAAAAAAAAACAGAAGTATTTATATAGTGAACATTAATTATAAACATGAATTTAGCATCCATCATTAATAAGATCTTAAATTATAGATATCTTTTGTGGAATTCATCTTTTGTGATTACGAATAAAATGTACGACTTACAAATTCGTGTTCACACAGGTAAATTCATTTAGATTTTAATTGGTAATCATTGGTCTGTTAAAGTTTAAATGACCAATGAAAATCACGCACTTTTATCAAAAATGAAAAAAAATTTGAAAGAATGCATTTACTTTATAGAGATTTTTCAAATAATATCTAAGCTTTGAAATTCGTGATATAAACGCCTTTTCCATACAATCTTTTCTGAAAAATCGCTCCCGAATTATTGACTAATAATGGAATACACTTCACAAAACATAAAGAAAAGAATTCAAAATTAAGAAAAAAAATCTAACTAGTAGCAATACTAAGATCACTATCAAAACCACCTGTTAAGGTGAAAAAAAAACGCAAAAATGACTTACATCAACAGACAAATTATTGCATTAGTATGTACCATCTTCAACTGCGGATCATATTTCTCCACTACAAAGATTTCTTTATATATATTGATGATGGTATCAAAGTTTAAAAATTTTCAAATATCGTGATAAAAAATTCAATAAACTACACGATATACAAACATTATTGATTGTTCTATTATGATAAGTAGTTATTAATTTGTTTACTTATCTGATAAGTTGGGTAACTTTTTTAGAATTAAAATATGCAGATGAGTACAGTGCTAAACATAACAAGTTTGCATTATTCAAACAAATGTTCTAAAATCATTTTTTAAATGTACAACTAATAAAATGAAAACATATCAGTAGTGAAACAATTAAAATTTAAATGAAATTTTTTGTATTAATTCTGCATTTATTTTATATAAATAGTCAATATGAGAATTTTTTTTCTTATATGATTATAAAATGATAAAAAAGATAATAAAAATTGCGAAATAATTTAGTAAAAGAGAAAGTCAATCACATAATTGTCTAATCACACAAAATTTGATAAAATAGTCAAACTAACTTTTCAAGTTTGAAATCTGAATTTCAAACAAATTTTTTTTTATCAAATTTTACATTGAACGTCTTCTCATTCAAAAATTTTTTGGTTAATTTTATGTGAGAATTTTATTAGCGGCACTTATGTATATTCGACAATCATAAATTTTATTTATATTATCACATTATTGTTTCCAAATAAAAAATTAAAAAAAAAATTCTCTTTCAAAATATAATCAGAGGTGCAACACAATTTTGATAATTTAAAAAAAAAAGAAAATCAGAGGCTTGACCAACACAAGATTGCATAACTTAAAAATTTTACTATTTGAAAAAATAACATTTATAGTTATTAAAAAGGGTGTTCGATTTCGATATTATGCAAATTTTTTTAAATTCAGATTAAAATTGAATTAATCTTATCGTCAAGAATTTTGTGATATAGACACATAAAGAAAAAAACCAGTCATTATTGAATTTCGAAGGATACAAGGACAATCGTGTTTAAATGCAAGAAAATAATTTATGAATATACTAATACAAAAAGAATTTTTATTTTTTTAAATTTATATTCCAATTTGCCAGGGTGAAAAAAGTTTTTTATTTTTTTCCAATCTAAAATTTAATTCGTATCATAAAATTTTTAATACATATTAAGTAAATAATCCAGAATTTGAGCCCTCGCTCTAATTATTTAAAAAAAAATGATTACAGATGTTTAGAAAAAAAGAGCATTTTACATTTCTTTAATTTCCTCATCAAATAGCCTATTTTATAAAATTTGCATCAATTTGAAAAAAAAATAATTTGAAAATTAGCTTGAAATAATGTCGAAAAAAAAATTTAATAAGTCATTGGATTCGCTCATCATGAAAAAAGTAGATAATTTGCTAAATCCGAAGATTATAGCAAGGTTTGAAAAAGCAAATTAATAAGCTAAAAAGGTAAACAAGCTCCGATCAATTAATTGGCTTCCCATTGAATGCATAGGTGAGTTTTTTTTAATAAAAAAGTTTGCTAAATAAAGAAAAAATAACAGTGCTTACCGACAACACAAAAAGAGTTTTAAATCTTCTTAAATCAAATAGCTTAAGCAGTTCGAATGAGTTTGAAGACTCGAGAATCAAAAAATCTTTACATAGTTTCGCACATATAATGTTTAATATATTTTCATAATATAAATTTTAAAGTTGTGAAAGAAAAAAATTTTCTTCTCATAAACAACGTTTTGAGATATAAATTCATCTTTTTATGTTCATTGATCGTGGAAAGAAAAAAAAATTTTCCTCATCGCAACCTACAGGTTTGAGATTTAAATATACATAAGTGTTATATATCTTGACTAAAAAAATAAGGACTAGTCTGAGTTACGAACTAATTTATAATTAATAAATAAGTTCTATAAGTGACTAATTAACAGGTGATGAAGAGGGGAAATAAAAAAAACTCTATGATTATGAGAGGCGAATGAATGTGGGTGAATTTGAGTTTCAATTCATTTAATCAGATTTATTATTAACTAATTCTCCCGCCGATCCGCGTTCTTTAAATTGAACTTAAATCAAGTTTTATTGATTCTAAAAAAATTAAAAATGCATTCACCAAAAAGCAAATTTTATTTGATAATTGAAGTATGTAATCAGACTTAAAATCGGAAGTTTTGAACATCTTGTTAGTCAATACAATTAAGAATTTGATTTTATTTTAGACAATTCAAGAAAAAAATTAGTTTCGATTAGCAAGTTAGCAAAGAAAATAATTTATTTTAAAGGAATCTAAATTGTTAAAAAAAGAAACTTCGAAATATTTCGAATGAAATTATTTTATTTAATTCACGAAAATTTCTATAGGCCTCTTTTAGAATTTAAAATTTGATTCAAAATGTAATGTTTTAGTTGAGCCATTTTGTAGCTAACTGCCTCAGAAATTAAATCTATTTCGTTTTTTTAATTAGAATTTATAATTACAAAATGTCAATGACATCTCAAAGTGCTACCGTTCGAAAAAAATCGATGATAAGTAATAAAGTTTTTAAAAAACGCTTTCGAAAATTTTAAATAATTTAGGTTATAGAAGATAAGCCTAAAGAAATGCACTTTTCGAAATACTAATTTTAAAGGTGAATTCGAATCGTTTAATTTCAGACATAAATTAAACGATTCGAATTCAAAGACAAAATGTTGGTTAACAGGTGATAAATTCAATCTAATTCTTAATTTTAATAAGAGCAACCTGTAAATCAACAAAATCATTGAACAAGATTACAAGGTTATTGCATGATAATTTATTATATGAGTCATAATTGCAAATGCCAAAATATCGCGACAATTTGCCTTCATTCATCCTCGAACAAAAAAAAAATTTAAAAATTTAAAGAATTAGCGATTTGTGTGCGCAATTATCATATACAATATAATACGAAAGAAAAATAGACGGAAATTGAAAAAGAAAATACTCCAAAGTAGATTTATCGAAACAAGAAGACTAGAACAATGATCTAAAAATACAAAGTCCATTGATGTATATGTTCAAGAAATCTTTCAAAGTACCTTCTTATGAGGTGCATATTTTTAATAGACAAATATATTGAGTGCAAATGAATTTGAGCAGGTCAACAACACTTTAAAATCACTTTCATTAGTAAGCAGTTTTTAAATTGTGCTAAACAATTCTAAATAGTTTAAGCAGTTTTAAACAGTTCTAAAGAGTTTAAACGGCTTTCTTTTTTCAATTGAAAATATATTCACTTTTTCATATTATCGCAATGAAAAAATCTATTTTTTTCAGATAAATAATCTGGTTGCACTATACCTTATCTTTACTCTAATTTGAAGTGGTTGCGTTTAAGAAGTTATTTTTTTGAATTTTTTGTCTTGTTTTGTTTTGTTTTGTTTTTTTTTTTTTTTATTTTTATTTTTTTTTTTTTTTTTT
>BLXL01010736.1:8466-20778 GCA_023170135.1 Acarapis woodi
TTCTAAAAGTAAATGAAATTCGCAAATAAGTTAACAAATTCTGACTTAGAACTTCTGACCTTAAACTTTAGATGTTTTTAGATCCGTGAATAGTTTAATACTAGCGTATCACTAAAATAAGCACGCGCACTTAAGATTAATAAATTTCAAATTCGCCCTTCTTTTCTCCCTTTCATTCATTATGTGTGAGTACTATTAGATTCGGTATACTTCAAATATATTTTCAACACATTCATCATTGAAAAAACGTCAATTCGCCTTTCTGAAGTTTGCTTTCATTATATAATTTGTGCACTGTTTCAGAAAAATTCCCGAGTATTCTCCAATAGTTCATATCAAATAATACTAGTTTTTTTTGCAAATGCTTTTTTGAAGATCCTTTTGTTTCTTATATATGCACTTGAATAGTTTTTAGATGGTTAACTTGTTTTACCTCTTGTAACGTTTCATTTTAGTAGTCTTTTCATACTAAAAATAAACGATCCATTTATTTTAATTAAATTTCGACATTTATACATTTAGATAAGGATGCATTGTATGATCACCTGTTGACATAACGCTTAACTATTTTTTTATCCTGTGGATTATCTACCGGCTGTTTATCGAATTTAGCACTTTTTACAAATTTCTTATTAAAAAAAAAACTTGAAAATATTTAATTATGAGTATTAAATTTCAAAAAATCTTTTACTTTCAATATTATGCTGCTCCTAACATAAATACAAATCCTTAAAGATTACTTTTACTACAAATCGCAGAAATTTTATTTCATAAATACATTGAAATATAAAAACAAATAATAATAAAAATGAATTTAAAAAATTTTAAATAAAATTTTTCATAGGATGTTTTTATCAATTTTTAAGTGAATTAAATATTACAAATGAATATGTAGTTAGCATTTGATAGGTATATTATTAAATTTAATAATTTTATTAAATTAAAAAAACTAATCAAATAAAAAAGACAATACAATAAAAAAAACGATTCACGTTTTTCGACTTTTATTTCGATAATATATAGCAAAATTTGAATTGCAAAATTTCAAATTCGATTGCTGTTTTTCATATGGTATGAGTGACTTTGTACAAAAATTACCTCCAGTGATTCGACCATTTAAAATTACAACGAATTCGTTTTTACTCAAAAATTCATCTAATTATTTTGTTACCAACTGATGAATATTCAAAAATTAATAAATTTTGCTGATGTAATATATTTGTATACATTATGACAAAAAAATTATTTAATAAAAAGAATTAAATTCGAAATTTTACATTTGAATGAAAATTTTACTTTGCTGATTTAATACTCCTTTCAATCATCTTACGGCCACAAATTCTTCTAGTCAATTCAGCCTAATAATTATCAAAAAATAATTTTTAATTATAACCACAATCGACAAATTAGTCGCTAATGCCAACTTACCAATGGCTCAAACTCCTTATTTGAAACTGATTTTTTTTCAAATTTTTAAAAATATTTTTAGCTAACCATTCGAAACAAAAAAAAAACAATGGACTTACCTAAATCAAACTCAGTCACAAAAAAATAAAAATGCTTATAGCATGTATTTACCTTTGAAAGCGAAATTAATTTTTTAACTTATTTTAATTTAAATTTAAAAAAAAATGGTACTTACGTGAGCTTCAGCACCGATTGCAACTAAACGATCAAAATGATGTATGTAAACATGTACAAAAACGCGAAACAAGCGAGTCAATATTTTTTTGCAAACAGAAACGAAATTCTTTGGAAACGGTACATCTAGATATGCAGAAATAAATATCATATAGTGATCAGTTTAAAAAAAAACTTTAAATTTTTAAAAATGATTACTTGTCTTTACGGGGAAAATTGCTTCATCATTTATTTGTGATTCTACCCATTCCATCAAATAAGTGACATATTTTGGTGCTAAATTAAATTTTTTAACAAATTTCATGAAAATTTTCAAATGCATTTTTTTTTCAAATAACTACCTGCGAGGGGAACTGGTTTTTTGAACTTTATTCCATCGGCCCAAAGGTACTCGAACTTAGAGCCACCACTCATTCGTGGGCATGATTCTTCTGTACAGTATTCAGTTATTATTCCTGTAGAAAGCGAAATAAATTTTCAATCTTAATAAAAATAAAATAAAGAAAAGATAAAAATATTATTAATTACCATAAATTAAATTGATTCTATTAAAAAAATCAACTATGTGAACTGCGAACCAATCTTCTGTGCTTTCACCTGTTGAATAAAGTGACTATATTAAAAATGCATAATTTTCATATTTATTTTAATCAACCTTTTGGTAATTTGACTGCATCTTGTAAATTAAGACCAGAATGTAAAGAAGCTTGAGCAGCCTTATGCAATGAATATCTTAGTGTACCAGGCTCAAATTTTTTTTTAGGCCTAAATGTCTGTTTTGATGTATCAATTATTTTTTTTTCATTTTATTTAATAAGAATTAATTTGAAAGATGAAAAAAAAGAAAGGAAAAATTAGTGCCACTGAATTTAAGGTTAAACAAAAGATTTAAAGAAATCGAACAATTTTAGTCAAATGAATTTTCGTGACAGCTCAAAAGATTGCTAATTATTTACAAATTATTGTACGCTTTTAAAACATAACTAACTGAAAAAAATTTAAAATGAGTTTTTAGAACAAGCTGCAATTTAAAAATTGCATCGCTTTTTTGGTATGCACTAAGCTTGAACTTTATTATTATAAGATCAATCTAGATATTTTGATAAATTTTAAGTAATTAAATTAAAAAATTAAAAAAATGAACAAAAAAAAAAAAAAAAAAAAATTAGCAAGAAATTTAGCAAATCCCGTTTTTTTTTTTTTACAAAATAAACTAACGTCTGTTTTACTATTTTTTCGTACTTTTTTCTGTGAAAAAAATTCAGATAGCGATGAAATCGGGGTAAAACAACTATCCATTTTTTTTTCGAATGATTTACGTCAAACCAATGGAAACCAAAAGCACTTTAATCTTCAAAAAAAAAGGTTGACTAAAACCGGATGAATGAATTTTCAATTTTTCAAAATTTGTATAAAAATAATTTTCAAAGATTGTTAGCTACACAATCAGACTTGTTTAAGGTGTTTTATAATTATTAGTTGATGATAAAATCAATTTCAGTTATGAAGAACAAGAAATACTGAAGAAAATGTCAATTTCTTTCTGTTTTTAAATTATACATTATGATAACTGAATGATTGCATTTAAACATTTTTTATTGTTTCCAAATAATTTGAAGTTAGTTCAGAATATCTTTTAAAACATAAGTTACATAATAATTTTAAATTATTTATTTATATGCCGATTCTGAATCGAATACTTTATCTTTAACGATTTTCATTTCAATCGAGCATCACTTTCGAATATAAGATGAAACTTTTTGCGCTTGCTTCATTTAAATTGTTAAAAACTAGTTATAGATTTTTTTTAAATCGGATTTTGTGTGATGTAAATAAACTTCTAACAATCAAAAAATTTTGAAAGCAAGTTTTTTACGCTAATTTTATTCATAATTTAAATATAGTTTGTAATTTATGATAAGATTCCTTTTGAATTGTGGCTCTCACATCTTTCTTCATATTTTATTATTTTACATTTGTTTATCGTCAACACAAAATGAATTCAATGAATCAGTATTAATTTTCTGAAAATTTAAAAATATATTAAGTATTAATAAACGAAGACACCAAACTTTTGAAAAAATTAACTTTACAAAATATAAATAATAATTAATGCATTAATTGATGCAAGGATTGACTGAAAATAAAACAAGACAAAAAAAATTACACAATAGATTAGTGAATTTTATGTAGCCATTCCACAACAAATGAAATATACAAAGTCCACAAAGCTTTGGCTTATGCTATCAAGAATAAAAAAATGAAAACAATGCATGCCATATTCTCTTTAAGACTGCTGTATAACAGAATGTATCAAAATAGGTAATTTTAACAAAATAACAAAGAATGAAAGCACACCTCAAAAAATTATCTTCGTTTTGAACAGAAAAATTTACAATAGTTTGGCATTCACTCTCGTTTTTACACTTTAGTCAGCTTTTTGTTTTTTTTTTTTATTTTTGTCTGAGCGATAAGAAGGTAAAGTAATTGTTTGGAATAATTTAATTTAATTTCTATTGAAAATTAACACTACAAATACATTTTAAAAGCTGAAATCAAAATTGATATATATAATTTATCAAAAATCTATTGATGAACAGATTTAGAGAAAACTTTTTCAAGATGAAAAAGATAATAATGAAGCTTGAAATATTATCGACAAGAAGATTAATATTATTCAATTTTTTTCTTTTCAGTTTGAATAAATTTTGATAGCAATTTATTGAAAGGTATTCAAAAATAGTCCGTAATTTTTATTTTTGAATTTCTTTTTTTTCTTGACAGATTTTCGAAATCAACCTTCACATTCCGTATTTTCCATTCGTAAACGGACACACAATTTTTAAACGGAAATTAATTTCAAATTATAGAACTATATATATATAATATTGACAAAACAAGAAAAGTTTTAAAACTTTTAAAATGAACATTAGAATCGGGTTTGAAACTGTTCTCGCTAATTGGAATTTTTTTTAATTTTTAATACATAAATCAATTTCAAAACTAAATTCAAAATCATCTTTTTGATTAATTCATCAACATTACTAACAATTCAATTTATCCTTTTGTGCAATATGCGTGTTTGTGTAATTTGGTGTTTGCGTTGTAGTTTTAGCCGTTCGATATGGAGTTGGCGCAGTAAAGTTAAATATTTGTTTTTATAATTCACGAAAAAGGAAAAATGATTTGTGTATAAATTATTGAACAAATTATTTGAATCAACAGTCTTTAGCTTAGTATTAAAGGAAAAATTTTTTACTAAATGGCTAAATATCTATTTCAAACTAAAATATTCTAATGAGATATACACATTATATTTTAAAATATCTAGCTGATAATTTATAAAAAATCTAAAAATGACCTTATTGCATTTTATCAAACGTTGCATATTAGTAGTAAGTACTTTTGATCCCAAAATAAAAAAAAAGTCGCGCTCGGAATAGAGAAACTTTTTATTTTGACGTTTACATTTCTTAGAAATTTTGATTTTATGAGAAGTTTTTTTTTATCGAATTCCAAATTTACTGAATCTGTAATTAGAACTATTAAGTATAAAATCTTCTCGATTTGGTCTCATTTATAAATAAGTTTTTTTTTTATCATTATAATTTGATAATTAATTAAGTTAACATTTTTTTTAGTTTTCATTTTAAAAAAAAGCGCCAAAAAATACCCAATACACGATGACTAACAGGCATGTAAACAATTTTTTTCTGTTTTTTTTAATAATTTACAATTGTAATAAAATTAAAATAATGTTACAGATGAATTAGTATATGATGATTGATGATTGAGAATTTATAAAAGATAATGTACTACGACAGTCAAGATACGTTTGGACAGGGTTATGGCAATGAAGATCCGTTTGCCGATGAATTACCCTTGCTTGAAGAATTAGGAATTAATTTTGATCATATTTTACAAAAAACATTGGCAGTTATTAATCCATTTAGAAAAACAGACGCAACAATTTTAAGCGAAAGTGATTTGATTGGACCATTGGTGTTCTGTTTAGCATTTGGTTCTTTTTTACTATTAAGTGGTAAAATTCATTTTGGTTACATTTATGGTATTGGCGTTGTGGGCTGTTTATCAATTTATTTACTTCTCAATCTTATGTCTCCTCCAAATACCCAAATTTCTCTAGCATGTACAGTATCAGTACTTGGTTATTGTCTACTTCCGATGGTTGTTTTGTCATGTGTCTCTGTTTTCGTTACACTTAACAATTGGATGTTTGGCTATTTAATGTCTGTAATAGCCGTGCTCTGGTGTTCATTGAGTGCTTCTAAATTATTCGTACTTGCTTTGGCATTACATAATCAACAGCCATTGATTGCTTATCCATGTGCTCTTTTCTATGGAGTATTCGCTTTACTAGCATTGTTCTGATTATTTAAAAAAATCTTTTTATTAATTGATTCAGTTAACTTACCTGTGAATTTTTTACATTATTTTGTATTTACATCATGATAATCATACCTACATCTTTTTTTACATGTTTGTACATTCGCTAAATAATGATCTATTTTTGTTAATTCACATTTTTTCACCTATGATGAATAAATTTGAAATCTTCTTTTTGAAAGTAAACTTGTTTTAAGTTATATTTTACATTCTGAAAAATTCTCAAATATAATTAATTGTTAAACTACTCACTAGATTTGAATGTCTAATAAAAATATGAAAAATTGAACAAATAGTAAATTAAATAAAAGTAATCGTTTTTTATTGTTGTAATCGACTTTTTTAATTCAACAAATCAAATATCAGATGAGATTTTGCTTAAAGGAAAACTTTTGATTCATGTCGTTAGAGTCAAAAATTAAAATTAAGCAAAATCAAACCTGATTTTCTAGTTTAAAATTATTAATTTTTAAATTGATACACATTTATTTCTTAAACTTTCTCAATTTACTAATCTGAACCATAATTTTTAAATGCTTTTATTTGAGAAATAGTTTTATGAAAATTACAAATATTTATTCAAATATAGAAAACTGAATTCAGACAAATTAGAAGTAAATAATTTTAATTGTTTAACACTGAATTACTTTTTTTTCGTAAAATTATCGAATAATTACAATTGACTAATTTAGTTTTTTATTCGGCATAAATTTTAAAAAGAAAATTGACAATTCGTTTTCTTTGAAAATTAGTTTCCTTACAATTTTATAATTTTTCAGTTCAAAATTTCCGTTTCGATTCTAGTGCATCATTGATATATAGTCATAAATTTTCAAACTTTTGTAAAATTTACCAGACTCATGACTATCACATATTTTTTAATTTATTTTAAAAAATTATAAATTCAATATCATGTATTTTTATATGTAATTTTTGTTACAAAAATAAATCAATTCGAATCTAATTTAGGGCAAAAGGGCAAGGTGAATTTTAGGAGCGGAAGGCAAATTTAAATTTCCTAACAATTAATTAAAAAATAATAAGCTGTCTTTAAATATAAAATTTTTTTTACTCAAAACTATACACAAAGCAATCATAAGGTGAGGGCGATATAACAATATAGATTACTATTAATGAAAATTACTGTTGTTTAATAACAAAATCTACATAATTTTTAGAAATGATGCCTAAATGATTATTGATTTTCACAATAAAGAGTTTCAGAAAACTTATTTTTAAAAAATTTTTATTCATGAACTAACAAAATCGATGTGATGATAGATTTAGAATAATGCAAAATATATTTAGACTACAATAAATTTTTTTTTGTCCCCAAGTGCAAAAAAAATCAATGTAAAATACATTGCTTCCTTATTTTTTTTTTAATTAGTTTAATTTATTATCGACTTTATTCTAGAAATAATTCAAAGGTAAAATTGATTCTTATGTTCTGAATGATGAAATATTTTATTTCTGAAATTATTTTCAAGTAACTCGAATTCAATAGGTTCAAAATTTTAAGAATAATTCGGAAAATGAAACAATTATAGACGTAATTATTTTAAATTTTCAATTATTTCACTTGCTTATAATTGCTACACACTTCTAAAATCCAGTCAATTTAATTAATCATTAGCTTACTTTAACTTTATTCTGACTTATTAATTTTTTGTTTTGCAAAAAAAAATATTTGAATTAAGTGAACTGACAAAAAAAACGTCGATTTCTTCATAATCGTGATAATATTAATTAGTCAAATTTCTTCAAAAAAAATAAAGTTCAATAAATATTAAAATTTTTAGAAAACTCAAATTAAGTCTAATGCCTTAATTGTAGAAACTTAAATATCAAATAACCCTTCATTTATTTTAATGCTGAATTTGTATTCAAAAAAATAGATTTCCGTATTTTTTATCTAATAACATAAATCATAATTAATTCTATTATGAATTATATATTTTATCAATATTTCTTTAATGTTTTTTTTCTGTAAAAATTTTAAATTATCTAAAAAAATTGAAACTTGCAAAAATTTTTTTTTTTTGTTCAGATTATATATGTGAAAGAATTGAGTTCAATTATTCAAATGAAAAATTATTTATGTCGAAAATATAAAAACATTAAGAGATGAAAATCTAATAATTATAAAAGACTATAATAGGCCATATTTTGTAGAGAATATGAAAGAAAATGGAAAAGATGAAATGGTAAAAAATGGCGAATACTTAGGATAAAGTAGCCTCAGAAAAGGATTAAAAATAAGCAAGAAAATAAAAAACCATAAATCAAGAGTAGTATAAATACTGAGTTTAAATGAAGTTATTATACACTCAGTTTCAAGAAATTATCGATGTTACTTTGACCGACTGGGGTCAGTTTTCCAATAAGTTAAAGTCAAAATTATATTCTCAACGTCTCTGCCTCTTGTGATTTGCCTTGAGCTCTATATCATATATACTGTACCCTCTTTGTATTAGATTCAAGTCATACAGACTATATTCATTTTTTACAAGAGACCAAGACAAATTCTTACGTAATAATAATTACCGATGAAGATAAATTCGAATATATATTATCTAAAATAATAAAAATAGTATAAATTGAAATAAAATCAAAGACTTTTTAGCAGTATACTCAAATGATTTTTAAATTGAAAAAAAAAATTTTGATGATTTGGATTGAATCTATCTAATTATTGTAATTCATAAATTATATGAAAATTACATGAAATTTAATAATTGGAATTCTTAAGTTTTATCATAAATTTTTTCAACTAATTTTAAGTTCAATCTTGATATAATTATGGTCTACTAGCTAAAAAATAACAGAATAAATTATAGTCAATGAGAATCAAGTTGATTTAATTATAACTAAATTTATAAAAAAAAATTTATAATCCACAAACTGAATGAAGAGAAAATCAAAATTAAGATTCACTTTAAAACATGACATTTGAAATATACTGAAATTTCAATTTCGCAATCTTTTGAAATTTTGATGTAAACTAAGTGCATTAAATTATAAAGTAAAATAATTAAGGTAACTGAAATTTTTTTTGCAATTTAAATTTTTTTTTTTTATTAAAATTTAAATGAGTTACTTTTTTTAGTATATTTTAAGTTTATATTAAATTAAGTGAATATTAGAATTGCTTTATTTAATAATATTTAATAAGTAGTTTACAATATTAAAAAATTCTTGATTTGTAAATCACTTGTCAAATTTGCTAAGGAGTGCTTTTGCATCTCGTGATTTACAAAATAGATCTCATAATTCATCTAACATGTCTATGCTGCAGATTACAATTTATGCTTGAGTCGACAAAAAGAAAAAAATTCTAATTCACATCCTTTATAAACTTGAACGAACTTTAATAAATTTGAAATTTAATTTTTTGAATTTTAAATTCAAATTTCAAAGCTATAGTTTTATATTATTTTTAGAAATATTTTTCTTATTTATTTCCTATTGCAAAAATTTTAGACAAAATAGTATATTTCTTATTGATCTAAAGAAATTTTGATAGACAAAATGTCTTATTGGATCTCATCTTATTATAAAAAACATTTTTATCAAATAGATTGTCTAACTTTGCATAAATTATACGTGAATTGTAAAATATGCACACTCAGCACTATAGAAATTATGGTTTAATATAAAAAAATTATGCTTAATCAAAGCAAATATGTCTTTATTCAGTAAATTATATTGCATGCGTATTAATTTTAATGCGTTTTCATCGTTTTTAAAAGGATTGTACGTACCGGAAACTCATCCAATTCTTTGTAATAAGCGAAAAGAATGCATTAATTTTAATATTTATAGTTTGACATTTTTTTTTACATTTGCTGATAATAAGAGATGATTTTTTCTAAAATCTAAAAGATTAATTTTCATGAATTTTTCACTCTAAAAATTAAAAATTATATAAAAAAAAACTTTGATTTTACATTGTCACTTATTTCATGAGATTTTTGTGTTTTGTTTTGTGTAAAGAAAATTTAACAGAAAAACATACTGATTATTTTGTAGAAAAAAAAACGAGTCTAAATTAAAATATTTTTAAAAAAAATGATGTTTAGATTTATAAGTTTTCAACTAGATAATTAGAATTAATTTTAAACTGGTAACATAATAATGCTTAATCCGAAAGCAGTAACATACAATAATGATAAAAATAATAGTGTTTTAAGTATTAAAAAGTTACACTACATATTGATGCAAAATTTAAAAATAATAAATCAAGAAAACAAAAATTTTATGAAATTTACTAGCACGATTTCGACATCATTTATTAATATGTCTTTTTATATTATACACTCCAATATTCTATTTATTTGTGTACATTAAATTTACGAAATTATTCGGAATACTATGTTTACACCTACAAAAAAATTAAACGTATTTTGTTTTATTAAACACAATACAATATTACCGTGTTTAATAGAAGTTTATTAAATTATTTCATTCAATGGACTTCAAAAACTTACATTTTGAACAATTAATATGACTTGAAGCTCTTTAAGATATTATTTTTCCAACTTTATAAATTTTAAAATCTCCAAAAATTTTTAAAGATAAGCAATATATAAAGTTAGTAAGATTTCGTCGAATTGAACATAATTTTAAATTTTAGAATTAAGTATCGTATTTTAATTAAAAAAAAGAGATTAATTAATCTCTACTAAATAGTAAAAATTGTTGGCAAAAATTTCATCTACGCTTCTAAATATATCTACAAATCATCAGTTTTTTGTGTATCGATTTATAATCATATAATTTAATTAAAACTTAGATATGTAGGTCATTTAATATTTGAATATGATCTTGCAACATTCAAATATTATCTATAATTATGTGACTTAAATCTTAATGAGATTTGCTGGCAAGTCTTTATTAATTAATTGATCATAATTTAAAATCTTAGTTTCATAAACTCGAAAGACCATTGTTATAAATGGAATTATTAAAGAGTTTAAGGATGAAAAATTATAAAAATAGCAAATGTAAATATAGAATAATTCATACTTTTTATAAGACATTTTATCAAATTATATATTAAAATAACATCTCATTTAGAATTTATTATTGTAGGAAAAAAAATATTTTGTATAATTAATTAGTAGTAAACGAGCGAACTTATAATTGTATCAAGATCGAAGTCATCAGAGGCAAGTTTGGATTAATGAANNAAAAATTAAGCTTTTGATGAATTTCTTTATATAAAATTTTAATCTCGTGTTTTACCGCAATTTATGTCTTAAATGATTAAAGACGATTTACATAGAATAATTTTATCAATAATACTACATACATAGTTTTTTTACAATATTCAAATATATATTTATCTTCATTAATCTTGATGTTTAAATAATAAGAAGGCTGGTAAGTTTATGCACGTGTGTTCAGGCTAGCTAACTAAAACTAGAAAGGTCGTGGAGCCTAAAAAATATTTTTTCCCTTTTTTACTAATTTTTTTTAATAGACCATTTGTGTTTAATAAAATAAATATCAATTCGTCAAACAAATATATATCCTCATGAATAAGTTCTTAAAAAATTAAACCTTTATCTGATATTTTATGAATATTGAGTATTATTATATAGTTAAATACAAGTATATAATAATAAGACAATTATTCAAAATGATTTGTTATTAAAACAAATTTTAATATTTGCATGCTTAAATGTGAAAATAAATCACCCTCAAAATTTTGAAGAAAAAACAACAAATTCTGAGGATTTGATTTTCTCAAATTTCATCATATATGCGATAGTTGAAAAACAAATAAGTCAAAAAGATCCGATTGCAAAACTAAGATCTATGAACTATATTTAAATTTCTGAAATATTGTTTAGAAAATATTTAATTACTCTAAAAAAATACCACATGAATTTTCAGGCATTTTTTCACATTGAATATTTAAATTCCTAACTTTTCAAACGATTATGCAAGAAATAAATAAACAAGATGTTTTTAATCAACATTGCAATAAAGTTTTGAAAACAGACTGATGCTCAAGTGCGTCTAATACGACATTGGAAAAAAGCTCAAAAACTAAATGTGGATGTGAACGTACATAACTTAATAATCAACTAAATAAATTTTGAATCCATATTTCATTAATCCAAACTTGCCTCTGATGACTTCGATCTTGATACAATTATAAGTTCGCTCGTTTACTACTAATTAATTATACAAAATATTTTTTTTCCTACAATAATAAATTCTAAATGAGATGTTATTTTAATATATAATTTGATA
>BLXL01010737.1:0-15626 GCA_023170135.1 Acarapis woodi
ATCGCACAAAACTATTTTAAAGCAAAATTTGAAAAATTGAGGTGGACATTCTTTTTAACCATGTAATTTAGAAAAAATTAACAAAGCTAAAAATCTATAAAAAACTTTAATTGAATCATCTAATTGAATATTCAACTTGATTATTAACATTACCAAAATATTTTTTTTAAGAAAATAAAATTATATATCCATGTTGAATAAAGAATATTAAATAAAAATAGCAAATTATAAAAATACAAATATTATAATAATTTTTTTTATGCTTAAAATTAAAAAAAAATTGAAATTCTAAATAAACAAATGATTGTAAATAAATATGAAAAAAAAAAATAGAATTTAAAGTTCTTGTTCTTCAAAATAAACGTTTTTAATTTTTTGAATTATTTCAGTTTCATTGAGATTCACATTCACTTGAGATTCTAATTGAAGTTCACAACCTTAACTTCGTATGATTCTCAAATGATTACATCAACTCAAATAAGTTCATATTTATATAAAAAATAATTTTTACAATAAAAATTCTTCTTTTTTCCAGGTGTAAAAAAAGATTTATAATAAAAGCTCAAATTTTTAGTTTTTCTTAATTTTTTTAATGCTTGAGGTAATAAACTACACAGGAAGCAATTAAAAGTAAAAAGTCCAGTAGCAATTTATTTGAAAGTAATTAATATATATTATTTACTTCTAGAAAAAAAAAGTAAATAATAATTTTCAAATTTACCATTGCTTTGAAATAAAAAACAATTTAAGTTTCTGTTTAAATTCTGAATGCCTTTAAATATGTCTTGTTCACAGTGTTTACATCAAATTTTTAATCTTAATATAGACCTTAGAATTTATAAAAAACAAAATCAAATTTTAAGCTTTCAATTGCATGCTGATTTGGTAAAATAAGTTTGTAAACACAAAATAATAAATTATTCGAAATAAAATCTTCAAAAAATTAATTATGAAGAAAGCGATATGGATATGTAAAAATTTTTTGTTTAAATTGCTAGCAATAAGCTATTATAAGTGTAGTTTTTTATATACTTTTGTGATTATGAATATTTCAATGAAAAATTTTGACTTGATAATTACAGAAAAGAATAAAATTAGGAGACTTTAAAATTTTTCATTTAAAATAAGAAATAAAAAACAAATTGTCAAACAGAAATTGTATAAAGAATGGTAAAAAATTTCATAGTCATCAAAATTACATGAAAATAAAAAGGAAAATACTGAGATTTCCAATATCAAAGAATGTTATTTTAGACTGTTAATGAACCAATTATTGAAAATCAAGAAAAATCTGAAGATATATACATGTTCACAAGATCAAATTACTAAAATTTATTTTCATCCGATTCAATAGAATCTAAAAATTTGCATCAATTTAAACAAATTGAAGAACAAAAGAAAAAAAAAATCAAGTGAAGACATGGATGATGAACACACTGGTTCAAACCAAGCATATCTCCGGATAAAATAATATACGTGCTTGATGAGTGACTTGCTTTACATGTATACAAGAGCTTAAAATTTTCGCTTTTTTGATTGTTTACAAAAAATATATCTTAATTTCTGCTGCGGAAATTTTTTTTATTTCCTGAATTTCCATCATGAATGTCTATTCTTGACTTATTCATTTTTTGACACTAAATTATTAACGATATTTACCTGTAATTCTTAAGATTTTATTTTTTTAAAAATTTAAGATAAATCAATCACGTGGCTCACATTCACTATAAAATTTTTCAACTTTGAATTAATTAATTTTTTTATTATTAGATAATTTTTCTAAATTAAGCAAATCATTTCTAAAAATTATACATTATTATATGAAAGAATTTTACACTTAATTCAAAAATAAAGTCAAAAAAAAAAATAAAATATATAAATCATGAAAATTTTCATTTGATTTTTTTAAATCTTCATAAAATATTTAAGAAAGAAAATTATTTTACTTTTAAAGTTCAAAAAAGTTATTTGATTTGAGAAAATTTTTAAATCTTTGTTGCGGTTTCAATAAGGATTCAAAAACTCAAAATTTTATTATATGGCTCATATAATTTTATGGGTGAAATTCTAAAATTTTTTACATATGCCAGAACAATCAATTAAAACTTAACTAAAAGTATATCATGAATGTATATCTCTATGAAACTTATTCGCTTTTACTCAAAAGTATAAAATTTTCATGATTATACAAGTCAAAACGAAATGGTTACAATAAAAAAAAAGAAAATGAATGCAGACAAAAAACAAAATTATACATAGATTACTGACATTTTTTTAAATTTGTCGAATGCTAAGATCACAAAGTGTTTGAAATAGAAAAAATTCAATAGTTAGCATATGTCAGAAAGTATGTTTCAATAAATTTAATGAGTCATCAATGATATCATGAAAAATTAATTTTTTTTTTTTCAATTGACTCCCTTCATTTTGAAACTAATTCTTTTATTTTTTTTCGTTTCACAGATAATTTATAAATCAATAATAAAATTTTTATCTATAAATTTTAAACAAGATTCATTCTAGATCGCAAATTCTTATATAATTCATTTCTCATATAAAAAAAAATAAATATATCACTTACCTTTTTATTGGGAGAAAATATTAAAAATTAAAATTATTGATGCTTTAAATGTTGTTTTAATTACTTTTCGAATCAACTGCAAAAAAATATGGAATAATTTAAATTTCTTGAAAATAAATTTCATCAAATAATACTGAATACACAAATATTGAAGAACTGAAATAAATATGTAAAATTTACATAATCTTGTGCACAGTTTTTTTTTGTTAGCACAAGAACTTCACTCACTTAATCATACTTTGTTGTTTGAATCAATAAAATAAGTGTGCTAAAAAATTGAAAAATATAAGACAAATAAAAAACAAATTCGAAACTCTACTCAAAAAATATTCATTTAATAATCTAGTTCGCAACACAATTTAAAGATAGAATGTAATAAAAAAAACAGAACATAGATTTATTGAGGGAAAAGTAACACACAAAAATATTTTGAACCTTTCAAACATTTTACTCTCACTCGAAAAAAAAATTCACGCTTTTCTCCTCTTTACGATTTAAATTAAAAGTACGAAAAATTACTTGCACTTTGTTCTACTGCAGTTATGTTTGTGGTTCATATGTCATGTTCATTGAGAAAAAGTTACGAAAAAAAAAATTTAAAGACACTGCCATCTTCAATCAGATCATTGGACTATGATTTAAAAATCAATTGTGACATCTGTCTGTATCAAAGTTATCTTAAATTATTTAAAAAAAATTTTATCATTCTTTTAAATATGCGTGCAATTTATAATATAAAAATATCATATGTTATCTATGTCTGAAAATTTTAATGTGAATTTATAAATTTTATACCATAGATTATTAGACTAAGTAAATTATTCATACAATAAAGTCAGATCCTTAATCTAAATAAATTTCCAAGTTGTTTTTAATCGTACAGGGATCATTTCACCAAGATACACTTCTTTTATGTCGCTTTTTCGTGGAAAATACAGTCGACAAAAAAGTGACAAATGTAGACGAATTTGGAAATAATTTTCTTCATTTAGCAATAAATAAAAATGAAAAAAAAAAATGAAAAAAAATCCACGGCTATATAACTTTTCAAGAAAAAAAATTAATTTAAATCATAAAGAATTTGATAGTCCTATATGATCTAGGTAAGAAAGTTAAAAAATAGACATTATATGATGAACAGCTATTTCTATTATTTAACCTAGTATATAAATAATATGAAAATTGAATGAAAAAATTTTACACGGGGGAAAAAAAATAAAGGTTTGAAAAATTGTCTGAAATTGAAAGCATCACAACTGAATTGTGAGAAAACAATAACAATTGCTCAGCAATCTATTCACTTGTTTGCGCCGTGTTTTTCCAAATAATGAGCACGAGCTATGTCAAGCAACTTTTGTTTTCGCTCTTTATACGATTTCATTCGTTCTTGTGGATCTTTTTCAAATGTTTCTGCTTTTGTGCTAAATGACATTGGTGATATTGTTTTCAATTCTGCGGGCTTGTTTACTTTATTGGATTCTTTAATTTTGCTTGCTGATGCATCAACTGTTTTTGTGATTTTTGACGTATCATCATTTTCCTTATTCTCAGAAGGAACTAATGAAGATGCTTTAACTTCAATGTCGTAGTAAACCGTACCATCTAATAATCTTGTGATTGTTTCATCAACATTGTTTGTTATGATTAAATCTCTTTTAATTACATCAAGAGGTACTTGAGGCAAAACATTTTTTACTGTTTGCACCATATTGAATAGATCTAAACTGTGAGACACAATTTCGTTTAATACTTTTTTACCTAATTCAATATATCGTTCTTTAGCTTGTTCTTCACTTAGACCTAATTAAATTTTAAAAATTTATAACATTAACGATATTTTAGTGCAAAAAATTAAGAAAATCAATTATATATATAAAAAATTTACCTTTAAATGAATGCCAAGAATCCCATTTGGCCTTTCCACGAAAATCAAATAAGCCAGGCCTCACTATATCAATTTGTTAAAAATAATACGAATTAATAATTTAAATCACTAAGTAAGAAGTTATAAATTTAAAGCGTACATGTATTTACATTACCAACGGTAGCTTGCTTATAAAGGCCATAAAGCTGCAATGCATTAGGATGACTTGGCTGATTTGCTAAAATTTGTCTTATATCTGTTGCAATGCGATCGAATTCCTTATATATTTTAAAAAATCGTTTGGATTTTTATAATTGATTAGTTAAAGTGATAACCTTTTTCATCTTAACAGTTTACCTCAATTTTATACATCTCTATATTGATTTGATCAAATTTTCTGGTATATGCAAAAGAAGAACCAGATTACATAAGAGTATTTTTAAAATTAAAACAACAATAAGCCAATCGACGATTTTAATCTTTGAATTTTAATTAATCTTCACTCTTAATTAATATATGAATGCGTTTTGCTTTAAACATAATAAATAAAATAAGTTCTGATCGGAAAAATAAAAAAGCGGGTTTTTTTAAAAAAAAAATTCTAATTTAATTCATTTTATCAACTAATTTAATTATAAAATGTCCTTGTTCTTAATACAAAAAATTATAAAAATAATTTGATAAAATATAATTTTATAAAAAACAAGATTTTAAATTATATAACCAGCAGACAAAATATTATATATTATACATTTATATATTGACATTCACAAATGAAATAAAAGGCTCACATGATTGTCATAACAATGAAAATCACGTTCAGGAAACCAGTCGCTTCTGATTGTTTTAAAAAAATTTCGAAAGATGGCAAAATTAGTTACAATATAAATTTAATAATCAAAATGTTGATTCAAGTGTATGGAGCGCATATCGGAAATTTTGATGAATGAAAATCTGATACTAAATCGATAAATATATTTGAAAAAATTAATTTAAATCATTAGACGCATAAACGATGTAATGCATTAGCATTGAAAAATTTATATTTAAATTTAAGTTATTTAAATTTAAGTTATTTAAATTTATTCAAAAATTTAAAGAACAAACTTGGAAATAATTCCCATAATTTCGAATGTTTTATTTTATTTTATTCCATTCAGATTTAATTCTTTTGAAATGTTTTTCGTTTGAGGGAGGAGAAGTTAATTTTGGGTTTTTTTGAACTTGGTCCAAGCATTCGACATTTATTATTTCGGAAGTATAAAATCTCAACAAACCAAAATAAATATTTAAGAAAAGAATTTTTTTAAGAAATCATTTCAGGGCTTTTACTAGAGCATTACTATTTAGAGGTATTACTTAGTGCATAATGCCTGAATACGGTTGAATGTGGTTTTAAAATATTAAGCACACACAAAAACAAAAACTATATTTTAAAGGGCATGAAAATAGAAATCAAAATTAATTAGTTTTCAATTGTTTTCTTTGCTAAGAGTTAGAAAGTTAGAAAAATTTGTACCTGGAAACAAATGTGCTCTTAATGTATTTACATGATTTTCAAATCTAAGGTTAGTTTAATTTTTTATTTATAAATGCATAAAAAATATTTTATTTTTTCTAAAATTTATATATATAGCTAAAAATTAAAGTCATTTTATGTGTATTTTATGTGTATTTTATATGTGACTGAAAAAATAATTTTATCATTTGCGTATACATATATGTGATATTAAATTTATCATACGTAAAAACAATGTCATAGTTCGTTTTATACTGATTCACACCCAACGTTAGACCGCATTTTTAATAGATTTTTATCAGTATTTTTTTTAGATATATATTCTCTGATTTGAAAATTGTTTTCGGAATTTAATTTTACACCTAGAGTTGCAAATTTTTCTAATTTTCTATATTTAGAATTAGATATGTTAAAAAAATTTATCTCAAAAAATTATAATTAAATTAATAAACTATAAAATTGTATAGAAAGTTTGAAAATTGAGTTTTCATGACAAATTCTTAAACATTTTA
The DNA here is from genome assembly GCA_023170135.1 of Acarapis woodi. Taxonomy (NCBI): domain Eukaryota; kingdom Metazoa; phylum Arthropoda; class Arachnida; order Trombidiformes; family Tarsonemidae; genus Acarapis; species Acarapis woodi. The sequence goes on from BLXL01010737.1 coordinate 6,477, forward strand.
CAATAAAACACACCCTAATAAATGTATTCAAGTCAGATGAATTGTTCTTAATTTTTTTTCTTGAGTAAATAATATAACTTAATTATTAAGGATTTCATTAAATGTTATAAGAAAAAAAATTTAAATAGAGGATATGTATTTATTGACTATTGTCTTAACAATTAAAAATTAAAAATTTGCTAAATCGATGCTTTTTTTTCGAGAGCATTGGTTTAAATATACAATATTTTATCAATGTCTTCGATTTATCGACTAATAGTCAATGGAAAAGTTTCTAAATAATCTTGTTTGAGATATTTTTTCTTTGTCTAATCAAATTTAAAATTGAATTCTAAAATAAATATTGCTGCAATAATTGTTTTTACGAAGAAATCAATTTTTAAGTTTATCTATATAAAAAATATTAGCTTTGATTATCTAAATGCGAATTAATTTTGTTTTTATCAAACTTATAAAAAATACACGATCTGTGAGACTAGCAATCAAATTTCGAATCACTTTCAGAAAATATATTTTTATTGTTCTAAAATTAGAATATTAAATTCATTAGATGTATCAAAAACTGAAAAAAAAAATGATTTTTTGAAAATGAAATGAATTTACCAAAAAATAAGATTAAATATTTATTTCGAATAGAAAAAAACAATTTCAAATTTTTTGTCATAGAGATAGACATAAAAAATATTTTTATTTTAAGAAAATTTTTATTTAAATAATCTAGTGTTATCTTTTCGAAAAAAAAAACATGAATTTTATAAAAATTTAAAAAATGACAAGTTTGATCGATTAGATTGTAAAATTAGAGGCACTTTTTTGTGTGTTAATTGTAATTTAAATTTTTTTTTATTAATTAAATAAAAATTAAATAGTTAAACATTTTTAAAATGTTTTTTAAATAAAATTCTTTATTGCTTTTATACTTCAACATTACAAAATTACTCATATCTAAAATCTTTGCGATTTAAATAGATTCTATGCGTATTCAGTAAAAGGAAAAAAATCTTTGTCTATAATCATACCGGACACATTAAATTTTTGAATATGTACAATGTTTTATCTGAATATATTCGATAAAAAAAGAATGATTCATACTGTAATTTAAATTTTTCAATGCAAATTCGAATTCCCATAAAATTCATAGAATAATGAATCACCATCGATTAATAATTTTTCAAATTTATCAGGTATTAGATAAATATTTTTTTTAATTTATGATAATTTATTTTGATTCATTTATGATAAATGAAAAAATTCATTATACTTAAAAAGAGACACATTGACCATAAATAATTAGTGATGTTTTATGTCGAAGAGCTCTGGGTCGCTAAATTATGATATAATCACATAATTGTTATAGATTTTTATTTGGTTCTTCAAATATATATTGAATAATTAAATGAATAAAAACTGTAATTATTTAATGAATTGAAGCTGTTTCAAAAAATCTCATTCGAATTAAATTTCTTTTACTTGTAGTACATTTCGAGATATAATGACTATATTTAAATAAAAAAAAAATTCAGAAGTCATTTGGCATATATGTAAAAATTATTAAAATTAAAATCTATAAATATCACATAAATACGCCTGAGATGTGTGAATATTTTGACGCGAATTGCTTAGCTTCAAATTTCTAATTGCAAAATTTAGTCAGCTACGTTTGAATCTAGCCTTTCAAACGTTTAGTGTTTATGTCAATTAAATGATTAAACAGGTTGCCGTTTGTCTAAATATATTTAGGGCCTGTTATTTGGCAAATAATTAACACCGTAATCGATTACACAAATTATGGTTTTATAACATTTTTATGTGTTTTATGATGATTTTGAAATAATCCCATTTATAATCTAAAAAAATAGTGTTGAATTACTTAAGTTTGACAATTTTCATACCAGGCTATTTTGATTAAATATTTTTATTTTTAGGCAATTAAGATCTAACTATTGGTAGCGAATCGCAGCAATTTAAAATTTAAATAATTTCAGTAAAAATAAATTGAGCACAAAAAAATTAATTATTTTATAATTATTCTTTTCTTGTGTCAATTTTTTTTTCAAGTAATTAACTCAAAATAAATCAATTTGAATTCTCTAAAAAATATTTGGTTTTAAAAATTAGATTTCAAGTAATTTATGAAAAAAAATTTTTAATAAAAATTCATAATGAAATTTGAAAAATTAAAAAATAATGTATTCTCATAAAAATAGTTGAAGTACATCTGGTGGTAATAATTTAAAATTCAAATCAAAAATTTCAATTTTGTCTGGTGCAAGTATTTAAAAGGAAAAAATTTTTATTATATTTAATTAATATTCTGATTTTCTATGTTAATCCGCATTTATAAACCTTTTAATAATTTTGATAATAAAAAAAATAAAATTTTATAAAATAAAACACGTGCGTTTATGATTAAAGAAATTTTTTTTCCTACTAAAATATTGAATCGAGAATTGATTTTTTAAATTTAAAATAATTTCGAACATAATTTAAGTCTAAATTTCTTGATAAAATTTTAAATAGCGAAAAAATATCATATAAAATATATTAAGAATTTAAAACTTGCTTTGAAATATTTCACGCATTAAAGGTAAACTGATTTTTAGAAACAAAATTTTAGATTTGAATTTTATTTTGCAGAAAAAATCCGCATTTACCAAATATAATTCTTTAATAATAAAAAAATCATTAACTGAATATGGTTTCGTATTAATATGGTGATATCCAAATGAGAATTTAATCTCTTTTATATTAGTTATTTTAGATTACACATGTTATTAAATTTATATAGTTGCCAAAGCCTCAGCTAGAAATTTTTATACATTAGTTATTAATTAAAAAAAAATAAAAAAATAAATTAGAATCTTCTTTTTTAATAATTGATAAAAAATAAATTTGCTAACAAATTTTTAGAATCATATCAAAAAATAAATGTGAAACTTATTATATTTTTATTTGCTAAAAAAAATTTGACTTTCATCACTTTAGTTTATTTGGAAAACGATTTCTCGATCTTAATTTTTAAAATACAAAAGTATGATATAAGTTTAGTTTCTCTTTTATTTTTCAATTTTCGACATGATCAATAATTTTTTTTAATCTTTTATGTAATTTATCATTAATAAATTAAAGCAAAGAACCATTTATAATTGATTTGAAAATATATATAAAAATAAACCAATTAGTTTATTTGAAGAAAAAAAAATTTAAATCTCCCTTATAAATAATTCGTATTTTGCAGATTGAAATCAATAAAAGATAGTCTGTGAAAATTCAAATTCACAATAATTGTTTTGCGATATTTTTAAAAAAGCATTTTTGACAATCACATAAAAATTCACTTCTCAAGATAGTCATTTTTAGAATAAAACTAATGATAAAAATATAAATTAATTAATTAGAACAATAATTAAGTGTTGTGAATGCAAGCATCAAAAAATTACCGCAAATATTATGTTAATAAGCAACAAATTGATTTAGCACGTTTTAAATTTTAATGAAGAATTTTCTTCTAATTTATGTTCTAAATGTATAATTATGATCAAATGATCTGAAGTTAATTTACAGATACAGCATTCAAAATATTTGAGCAATAATTTTAATACTGAAAAAAAAAATTGTCAAACAGTATAAGGATTTTGAAATGATTGCAAAAAAATTTAAAATCAAGATCATTAATTAATGATTATAGTTTAGTTGTTGGAATTCTATTTTAATTTTTGTAACATTAAAATTATAATTGATTAAAATTAACGTCAAACTATGGAGATAACTAAAATGAGGAGTTTCAATAGTAATAAACACTAATATTGATTTTACTACCTAGAATTAAAATAATGAAATTACTTTAAATAAAATTATGTGAAATAATCTAGAATAGAAAACACATGTTTATTCTGTGTTTTTTCTTTTTTCAAATGCTTTTCTAATTCACTAGTTCGATTGAAATCTGAAATTTGAAATTCAATTTTTTTTTAATTAATTTGAAATCTTGATGTAATTCACAACTCATGGGTGAATAAATTTTTGAAATTTTGAAATTTCTTCCAGCCTTTTGAAAATAAAAAATAAAATAATTTTATCTTGAGAAAATTTCAAATGATTAATGAAGATTGCCGTATTATTTTCACAATAAATTTTCTGCCAAGTTTTTTTTTGAAAATTTATTTTTCAAATCAGACAAATTACAAACCATTGATTAATGGGTCATAGCATTTTGTCTAGTCATATTTTGACTTGTCATTATATATGTTAAAACATATTGGAATTTTTACTTTGTTCATTTCATAAAAAATGAAAAAAAAATTCACATGTTTAGATGATTTGATGGCTTTGAAAATTTTTTTTCAATATTTTCTTGTCAATATTATTTAAATTTTTCGAAATTATTTTACCGCTAAAAAGAAAGAAATATTGAATATAATTTTTGAAAATGCATATTTCAGCCTGTATTTTATGATTTTTTTTTTTTCGCAAAATAAGTAAATTGGTGTGTGAAAAAAACTATTTAATCGACACACTTTCACTGTGTTAATATATAACCATTGGGATTATTTTTAAATAAGATTTTTTTCAAAACGAATAAAATCTTAATAAATTTTAGTGTGACGATAATTTTCTTCAATCATATGATTGTATTAAAATATTTAATAATTTCTATTGAGCATTATTCGCAGATTATTAAATGAATCAAGTAGATCTATTATAGTAATCGAAAGGCTATTTTTTTATTTATAAGAAAATAATTTATTTCATATACTGAATTAATATAGAATCAAATCGTTTTTAGAAATTGATAAAGTATTAATAGTTGGATATTTTTGAAATCTTTAAAAATTTATCTGACTAAATAAATACACTTATTAGAATTGACAAATGTCCATATACGACTATATAAAATTTGAATGTCTTATATTTTACTTTAATGCTGAGCCTCAACAAAAAAAAATTATAATTATTACTTGTCTAGTCTGTGTGTAGTTACCATTTCATAAACGATAATTAATTTAAATTAACATTTTTATTAAATTTTCAGAGCGAACGAATTCCATTACATAAAATATTAAAATTCATAAAGAGAGATTGGTATCTTAAAGCGCTCATTGTTGAAGTTTATCTGCCGAACTTTATAGAATTTCGTTTTTATTATCAAAAGGAAAAAAAATTCATCAAGATATTCAAATTCTATTTTATATATGTGCGAAAATATATCCTGCTCTGTTCTAGCTTAATATAAAGATATTTTTTCTTAAAAAATTCTAAACATGTGAAACCGTGTTTCGATTTTTATGTTGTCATTTTTCACTTGTTTTTTTTTGTTTATTTTAATGCTCATATACTTAATTTTAAATTACTCTTTTTCTAAATTTGAAAAAATTTTAGACAAAGAAATATTTAGGTGAGGATTTTCTTTTGAATTCTAAACATTTTAAAAATGTATTGAAATTTTTTTTTCACTACGATACAACAAAACAAGCAAATAATACTTAATTTAATATTTGAAATCACTATGGTTATTCAGAAGGATTTTTTTAAATGCAATTCATAATTTACTGTAAATAATTATGAATCAGGTAGATAATATAAATTTGATAATTTATTATAAATATAAATTGATAACAAATCGATAATCTCACATTGATTTTTCAAGATATGGATATCGAATAAATTTTGTGAATTATTTTTATTATCTGATAATTAGAAATCGAAATATATTATGCTACTTTGAAATCCTACCCTCTATCTTCTCCGTAAAAATGAATCCCCTTTTTAATTTTCATATTATTCTTTGTAACCACATTAATTTCACATTACTTAAATTTTTTTTTTATATACAATTTTAATTAATTTTTACTAATATATAAACAAAAAAAACATTGCGCACTTTATTTTTTAAGAATTTCAAGTTAGTGTTCAATTTTTGTATCTTATAATGTAACAAATCAATGAGTATGTAAGGTGTGATATTTGAATAAATACTTTTATGAGTTTGACTTTTTCAAATATCTATTTTCAAAAAAAAAAAATAAATTGTTCAAAAGCGTTCAAAAATTCTAGCAAAATTTGAAACCATTTTGTTACTATCAATTTTTCAAAAATAAATTAAAATAAGTTTGAAAATTAATTAATGATATCAAAAATTTTCGTAAATCTGCAATATTTGATATAATTTTTAATAATTAAAATTGAAAAACCGTTTATTTTCTAAAACTTATAATCTTTAATTGAAACCAAGTCTTTTTCAAGTTGATTTTTCAATTTAAGTTTAAGAGATTTTTTTTGTAGGATAATATCTCGAAGATATGAAAAGCCATCACAATAATATTTCATGCTAACCTAAAATTGAAAAACAGATTGATTTTTAAAGTATAATTTGTTGAATTTTTCGATAAAGTTCGCAATAAAAATCAGATGACAACATTTTTAAGAATACTTAAACTACTAAATACTTAAAACGTGAATAAAATTAAATATTTATTTCATATATTTCAATAGAATTAATTTTAATGGTGAACTTCATGGGCCAAACATAATTTTGTATTAAAGTTGAATTCTTTTCAAATTTTGTTCCGCAAAAACTTATCTTATGCACAAACGATTAGAGTTTTAAATTAGTGAAATTGTTACTATAATAGAAAATTTTTAATGCATATTTAATAAGAAAATTTATATACTGATAATATCTTGAAAAAAATGAATTTCTATTATCTTTTTGCGAGATTTGCATCATTACACTTACAAAGAACAAAAAATTGAAAATCTGCCTAAGCCCAATTAGGTTTTCTTTTTTTTAAGTTTTTCAAAATTTATCCAAAATTTTTTTACAAATTTTTGAAATGTTTATGTAAAATAAATGAGACTAGATATTTAGTCTTTTTAAAAACGGTAAATGTGTTTTCATAGCTTTTATTTAGATTTAAATATAAAATTACAAAAAAGATTTCATAATAAGTAATCGAGATATCTGGATAAATTTTCAAAAGATCCGTAGAATAAAAAAATTTAAAAATTTCTTTGCATATAATTTTTTAAGGTTTGAAATTTTTAATCACATGAAAAAACTACTCTGCATAAAATAGTGGCTCTCAAAAAATAACGAGATGCCTAATCAAATGATGGTAGGTCTAATTTTTCTAACTGAAAATCTTTTAGTTTGTAAATTTTTAGATTTTTTTTTTCTAGTTCTATACTAAAGGATTTTTCTTAAAATTTCTAAAAAATAATTTAAAAATCAATCATTATATTTATAATTTTTGAATGGTAATTCTAATAAATAAGTTTGAAACTTAATCGAATTTGACACTTAAAAAAAATCTATTCAAAAATTGACAGAAATTTTAATAGGTGCACTACTTTGGAAATTATCAGCTTATGTTTCTTGCAAAATTTAAATAATTTTTCATTTTTGCATTGAAATATAAGTTTAAACATTACCAAGATATATTTTCCTTATATATTCAGTTTTCATAAATTATTACTAATTAGTGTGTAAAGCAAATTTTTATCTATGTTTTTATTAAGAATTAAAAAATTACGTGGTACTTAAATTTTTATTTTATTTTTAATATTACCTAATGATAAAAAAATTTTGTTCAGTAAGTAAGTTAACCCTAATATTTTATTTAAAATTGAAAATTTTATTTCAGATTAACAATAAACGTTATAAAAATTTAGCCCAATTTTAATGATAAATTTCAAACAAGTCATTGGTTTGAATGTTATTGGCTCACAAATTAGATTCATTAATGTCAAAAATTTTAATTATTAATCGATAAAAATTTTTTATTCATATTTCACACAACATATATATTGTCATGGTTCTTTAAAAGTATTTTTATCAAAATATCAAATTCAATTCTCTTTTTGTCAATATTATTTAATTAATAATTAATTAATTTAGGACCAAATTTTTTGGTTTAAATTAGATTAAAAATTTCTTAATCTACTTGTGTAAATAAATTTTATTTACATAAAGTTTATTTCAAATGTTTATCCTTAAAGCAGAAAATTTTAAATTTACCAATTTAGAAATTAAGTATTGTTACATGCATTCTATCAATAATTTAGCTATTTCACATTAAAAAAAATGTAAATCAACAATAAAGAATTATAAAAATAAAATTGCTTTCAATTCAATATAAATGTCGGAATAAAAAAAAATATTTATCCTCTCAGCTTGTTTTGAATTTATTTCGGATAAAAATTATAATTTAGATTTTACATTGCCTTAAGTCATACTTATAGGTTATTGAAAAATTTTGTATCTACAAACTATATTATAGTTTTTCAAAAAAATATCATTAAATACCTAGCAGCGTCTTATAAATTATTTTAAAATTTATTGATTAATAATTTTTAAAAATTTCTTAATAATTTCTTTTGAAAATTTTTTTGGATGTCATCTTCATTAAATAAACATTATGTTCGTAGAAATTATTAAAATACAAAACATAAAAATACAAACAAAATTTAGTAAAAATGTTTCTCGATTTGTATTAGTAATTAATTTTTTTTTTAAATTTGTGGAACTAATTCAAAACATTTAGATGAATTTCAAAATATACTCATTTTTATATTTTACCTTTTGCGAGATTTGTATTGAAAATATGATTGAATTTTACAATTATGTATTGTATTTATCACAGCTTGAAATTTATTAAAAATAAAATATCAATAAATTTTTTATTTATATTATATATACAACATAATTTAAAAATGAACTTCAATTTTTCATATATTATAAAAATAATTGAATTTTATAATATTTTAGACCGACCACCGTATTAGATTTTAATTTTGCAATACTTATCAATTAATTAATTACTGCACAATTATCATAAATGGTTTTTTATTTAAATCAAACTGAATTTAATTAAAAAAAGAATGGTAAAATAGCAAAATATTAATAATTTGAAGTTGGCAGCACACTAAAAAATATATTTTAATATATACATTATTATATTGTATTTTTAATAGCTTAGTTTTCATTATTTGCTAATTTAAATTAATTGTTCAAGGTTTTAGGTTCTATTCTGATGCTTTGAGTAATCAAATTCAAATTTTTTTCAAACAATTGTGATCGAATGTACAAAATTTTTATTTACACGCTTTTAGAAAAAAAATTATAAAAACCGGAATCTGATAATATATAAT
>BLXL01010738.1:0-19484 GCA_023170135.1 Acarapis woodi
CGAAAATTATATGTATCTAAAAATTATATTATGTCATTGTAAAAGTAAATCAAATCATCATAGCTTTAGTAGTAAAAATTTTTTGACAGATAATATAATACCGAGTCTTTCTTTTTTACTATTAGAGCTATGATTTCGAGATGGAACATTGTGCCATGTAAAATAGGAAAATTAAAAATTTATCATCTAGAACATACCTGTCTTTGTTCATTATTCGAATGATAGAAACTTTAAAATTTCACATTATCATTCATAAATATAAACAGTAAAATAAATAATCTTAAACTTTTCATACTTTAAGATATTTTTTTATTTCTTTAATTGAACAAAATTACATGAAATTTTTCTTGGTTTTCTTGATTTCTAAAATTTTTTTTAAGAATAGAAAAATCGATGAAATTTTTAAACATTAATGAAATTTGATCTTGCAAAAATGAATGAAATTTCAAAGAAAAAATTATTGAATAGAATCAATAATTAAAATAATGATTATGAATTAGAAATTTAAACATAAAATATTCGTATAAATTTGAAATAATACTCGTTGAATTTTACTTTAAAATTTCTTAAAAATTTCCTAAAAGAATAATTTTTTTTTGTTAATCAGATTCTTTGATTATATATATTTTGTTTAAGCTAATAAAAATATAGAACATACTTATTGATAAGTTTAAAGGGATAAATCGTCCTATAATGAATTTTATTTTTTTTTTAATAATTTACTAAAAATAAATATCTGAATCCGAAAAATTAAGGTTCGATACCGAGACTATGGGAGATACGACACTTAATGGAAGAACTTAAGACATCAGCTGATCCGGCTGTAATGAACGGTGTTACATTTTTCTTGTATTGGTTACTGCCTAGTTGTTTAAGCAACTTTTTGCTTAATTTAATTCATCGCAATAGCAGTGTCTGTTTGAGCAATCTTCAAGGTCCTCGAGAGCCAATCACTTTATACAGACATCCTGTATATTCCATAAACTATTGGATGAGTCCACCACCGAACATACCCCTTGTATTCAATGTTTTCAGCTACGGTAACTTATTGACTATCTCAATATCAACTAGTGCTAAACTTGTACCGAGTGCTAAGCGCCTTGGTAGATTATTGAAACAACAATTTTATAATTATCATCATTTATTAGCAAGACGAAAGGTACCTGCGGAAAGAAGTCGCTTGAGACAGTTTACTGCTCAATATGCTCAATTGAAGCAACCTATAGCCTCCACTGCCTATCTATCAACTAAATTTAAAGTTGTTCCTTCAAGCTCAGAATCAACAATTGCACAAATCGGCGGTGAAGATATTACAGACAATTTAATTCCGAAAAAATTATCAAGATCAAGTAGTTCACGTACAACACCATGTCCAAGTGCAAGCACTCTTAGTCCAACTATTTCACCTATGACAATGAATGAAGTTGCTGAAGCAATGGCTCAAAATTTCAAAAAAGATATTTCTGTACTTGATTCGCGTCGTAATACTCTTATTTCTTCAATAAGTCAATTGACATCCAGTCAACTTGCTAATCGATTGAACGATGTACAATTGCATATATATGAGCTTTCCGAACAATTACAAGATGAAAATTTAATTGAAGAGCGTAAAGAACAATTAGAGTCAGAAATAGTTCAGTATAAAGATGAGTTTCGTGTATTAATGAAACAGATAAGACGTAGAAAATCAATCGCCAATTATTCATTACATAATCTGGTTATTAATATAGAGGTATTTTCATCAGTATTTGAATTTTTTTTATCTAATTATATCTCTACTGCATGCTTTCTAATTAAAATTATTTCAAATAGGTAGTTTCGTTTATCACTAATATTGATAATTACTTGATCAATTTTATTAATTGTTTATTTCATTTCTAACATAGTCCGAATTAGACGATGAAGATGATATTGATGGTCAATTACGCCCTCCAATTAGGCGTTTTTCATTTGGCGTTTCATCAAGGCGATCTTCTGTTGTATCTACCTCTGCAATTTCAATACCTACTCGATTTAACGTCAGCCCACCAAATTTATTAGCTAGACGTTCTTTAATACCAACAGTCTTATCCGAATCAACTAACTCATCGGAACAAACTACAAGGGCGGAAACTGTTTGAGTAACAACTATGATAATATCAGAAGATATTGATTTGATTTACTTGTTTCTTGAATCAATTGACAAGCAATTCACGTTTTAGAAAGAACAAAAAGTATATCCTTAAAACAAGATGATTAATAATATTTATATTATCTTGAACATATAATTTAATAAGCAAATTATTTAAATCAATCACTAAATTATAGCTTTACAATAAGTCTGTATTAAATATTTTTGAAGAGCTTTTCATTTATATTTTATATTTATGATGTAATTTTAAATATCACGAATTTAATTGATCTTTTTCCAATTAAATTTTTCTGCATTTAAAAGAAAAGTAAGCATTTGTTGTTTTTTTAATAAATTTTATCGAAATTATACTAATATATTTTGTTCTTTATATTATTCAAATGATTATTAGAAATATGAGGAATTATTGTGTCAAGAAAAAATACAAATTTAAAAAAAATAAAATTAATTTTTTTTATTTATTGAATTTTAAAATAATTAATTTGTTACTAAAGGGGGTTACTTTATCCCTAATCCTATTCATTTTGTTGTAAATATTCTTGAAAAATTTATATGTATATATGTTTTTGAATTAATTTGATAATCTGTTTCAAATTTAGTTTTTTTGTCAATCTTGAATCTTTTGATCTATAAAAAAGTACTTCGTAATAGAATTATAAAGAGAATTTTTTATCAATTACATTAGCAGACTTTTTTAATCATGTAAAAATCATATAGATCACCAATTTATACTGTATAATTTATAGCATAAATCTTAATAATCGTTTTTTATAATCTGCAAAGGCGACATTATTTGAAAAAGTTAAATTTTAGATTATGCTTAACTCATCAAATTTAAATGAAAAAAAAATTTTAATTTACTTTTTTTAGTCATGAAAAAAGTGAAATTAGTATAAAAACAAAAATTTCAATCATCATTGAATTATTTATTCTTTACAAACATTTTTTTATTTGCAGTTTGCGTAGCTCTGCTTGTCAAGACAAAACTTATAATTTTGGCATAATTTTTTTATTTGTCTTTACAAATACAAACAGAATTTTTTTCGCTTGTAAGTAGAAAAAAACTTATTTAAATTTATCTAGTGTAAAAAAATAGAAATTAAATTGGAAATTATGACAATGTAATTTAGAAATAAATGAGCTTGATATAATTTATTAAAAATGCTAAAAAATTTTAAAATTAATCATTAAAATCGCATTGTGCATAAAATTTTAATTTTTCTTATAAGCAATCAAAGAAATTCTTTTCATTAACGATAGCTTAATTCAGTATGCGAATATATTTCATCATTATTTTTTTTTATCTATAAAATAATCGAAGTTTAAATAAAATAATATAGATGGTATTATCGATGTAATCCGATCAACTAGACGAAAACGATTTCGACCTAATTTTTGAAAGTTTTCTTCAAGGTACAAAAATTTTTCTCTCTGTATTAAATTTGACTTTAATCAAATGTGAAATTTGATTCGTTATCGCATCGATTTTGTTTATCAAATTTGGAAAGAAAAAATTTTAAATTTATGCTAATAAATATCAATTGATTCAAAACTACATTGAGTATATAATATGTTACATATGTGAATTCATTCACATTTTTATTTTTACGCTACAGAATTTGATAGACACCTTGCTTGAGATTTTCGAATGTGAAACTTATTCATTCAACGTAGTGAATGACTCATAAATTATAGTGTAAAATTTTTAAAATAAATAGGTCATAAAGTTGTAATTCAAGAGAAAAAACTCTTCCTCATTACAAGCTTGCTTCTAGGAATTTGAATTTGAAATTTTGACAAAAACAAAAAAGAATATTGATAAAGAATCGAATAATTTACAATGCTTAAAATATTTTGATTGCCTGATTGGGAAATAAAAGAATTTATATGATTTTTTTCTATAAATTAAGATAAATCGATGATAAAATTAAGAATTTATTTTATCCTTATCATAATATAAATTTTTTTTTGTTCAAATTTCAACAAAATCTATTTGAATTAATATAACTTTCATTTTTCGATTGCGAACTAATTTTTTATAATTTTTCAATTGTAAGCTACAGTGAAACTTTAATCTGAACAACAAAGTGCTAATTAATTTTCATAAAAGATAAATCTTTGATCACAACTTATTTTTCTCTTTCAAATCTTTAAGATTAAAGTTCAAAGAAAAATATTTCAAGACAATCATTTTTCTTGTATATTATCTAAAAATCTGACTAAATATTATAATAAATAATTGAATTTCAAAATAATAACTGCTGATTATTTGGATCAAATTTCATATCTTTTTTTATTTGAAAATAAAATTATCTATCTTTGTGATTATTTCTATATAATTATTAAAAAATTTATTAAAAAAAAATATGTTGAAAATTTATATTTAAAAATTTTTAAAACATTTATTATAAACAGAGTGAAAATAAAAATATCTTTTAGGCTATTTTATTTCGAAAAGGTGTTTTACTTTGTTTATTTTTTTCAATTTATATAATTATTGCAAGTACTATTTATTGAAAAAAGCCCTTGTTACAAATCTTCATAATAATTTCAAAGCATTAGGTTTCAGAAATCAACACTCTCAATCTCGCAAAATTTAAAATTTATTCCCTTGATTACTGAATCTTACATATTTTTTAAAAGACACAACAATCATGTGTTTAGCTTAACAAATACAAAAGCAAAAAAAAAATTATTTTAGATTTTGGATTATTAATTTTTGAGAATCAACTATTATTCGAAATTGAAGTCTTCATTCTTTACATATTTTCGAAAAAAAAATTTTTGAATGAGATGTTACTTCTGCGATTTGTGAATTAAGCGGTGCTAAAATCAATAAAATTATTTTGTCGCAAAGACGCAAATTAATTAATCGTGAAATTTGCTTTTACATAAATTCCAATATTTCATTAATTGAAAAAAAAAATTTAGGAAAAATTTTACTTAAAGGATCAAAACTTTGATCTAATTGATTTAATTTTTTTTTGGTACATTACAACTACAAATTTGTGAACAATTTAATAGGTAAATTTTAACCTTTAGAATTTCATGAAAATTGCCAAAAATCAGAAGACATTTTATTGTCAATAATTAATTGATAGGACCAGAACTCAAAAAATAAATATAAAACTCGAAATTCTAATGAAAATTATAATAAGATCAAAAATTTTAATTTTGAAAATAATTATTGATAGTTAGAATTTATGTAAAAGAGAATGAAATTCTGTTGAAAGAAATTTGAATTTTAAATTTTCATTAACAGAGATTTGAAGAAGTTCGAATTTACTGGTTAAATAAAATGTTTTTATTATTCCCATTAAAGAAAATTTTAAGTTTCAAATATATTTTATGAATTAATAATCTCGGAAAAATTTTATTTTTTCAGCGAACTCAAACTATTCAATGAAAAAAGCATCTTTTGCAAGTATGTTCGTATTGTTTTTTACAAACACATATTTTAAACCAAATTATAAGCGATCATAATAAAAAATTTAATATAAATATTGATAAAAAAAATAATATCTTATAGTCATTGAGCTTGTGACAAGAAAAATAATTTTATCGATGCAGTTTATAAATGTATAATTCTTCATTTTTATGTCCGATATGGTCAAACCGTAATAAAACAAATAAGATTTTTTTAAAGTAATTTTTTTAATATCAAATCTTTGAAAAAAAAATATATATATAATATATAAATAAATGAAATAAAAATCAACAAATTTTGACTTTCAACTTCTATGAATATCAATTTTAATTTGTGTAAAAACAAAATAGAAAAAGACAGGAAAAAAATTTATGTAAAACCAAAAGATTTGGTGAATATTTACATTTAAAGTTACTTAATTTACCAATTGTCTATTCAATTAATTCTTTTGAGATGTGAATTCCAAATTAAGAGTAAATATTTTATGCATATCAAAATTAATTTTTATTCAAATTTTGCACTTTAACAATGATCTGATTTTCCTAGAATTATGAAAAAATAAGAATTCATAAATTAAAATTATTCTTTTTAGTTTTTGTAATTAATGCTCGATAAAAAAAAAATTCGTTTCATATCAAAAATTAGATTATTTCTCTATGCTTATTTTACAGCTAATTTTTTTTTACATAATTCCTTAAAGCACTTGAAAGATTTTAAATTTCAATAGAAATCTATTTTTTACAAGTCAATCCTATAAAATAAATTTTTTAAGAATCTTGTCAGGTCGTAATGGTAAAATTTTTGTTGTTTGAATATCTCGTTTTCTCAAAAGTCAAATTGCCGGATAAAATTTTTCAGGAATTTCGAATCATTTTATTGATAACAAAATTAACGCTAAAAAATTTATGCTAATATTGAGCCATCAGCGATCTTGAAAAGCGTTCATACGTACTTTTTCAACAGATTTGATAAAATCATCAACTCCTACTTTAAGCAACAAGCAGAAAAATTTTTCGATTTATTATTCACTCAATATGCAAATGATTATTTTTGATTATAAAAATTTGACCTCAGCGTCAAAATAAAATCGCTACTAAGATTTTTTATTTAAATTTTATTTATGAAATAATCACCTTATCTATCTTGGCAAAGAAAATCTCCAAATCGCTGCACAAATGATAATTACAAATTATTACTCTTGAAGTTCATTTTTACGTATTATTACCTTTTGGCAAGATACAAAATTTATTAATTAAATATTTATGAGACAAGATATGCAATTATTTATTCATTCACAAAAAATTCAGATTTATTTCCAATGAATTTAAAAATTTATTTATTTCTAAAAAAAACCAAAAAAGATCAATTCATAATATAATATTCAATACGAATAATGTTTAAATTCATAAAAATTCAAATTAAACATCTAAACTTTTAACTGTTTCAATCAAAAATATTTGATATAAAAATTTAAAATTCGAAATTTGTTTTTTCTTTTATCTGAAAATTTGCATCAAAATAAAATCCTGTTGTAATCAAATCATCAACTTTAAAAATCGGTTAAATGGCGGTTGGGCTGTGCTTTGAATAATTTATTTAAAAATTGCAATTTCATTGTAAATTATGACCAAATTTAAAGTTAAAACTTAGTTTGTAATATTAGAATTCAGGCTATTAAAGTTTAGGACCCATAAATACCGCGAGTAATTTAAAAAGAAATGCATCGGAAAAATTTTGTTTTCATTTGGATAAAAAAGGCAATAATCTAATTTCGACCAGTTTATTTTAAAGGTAGAAAATTTGATTCGAATTATTAAAAATAGTTTTTATTTTGATTTTAAAATTAATACTACAAAAGGTTGAAGAATTATTTAAATTAAAACTTTGAAATACGACTAATATGAAACTTCAAAATTTATATTTTGTGTGCTGTTTAAAAGCAAAATTTTTCTTACAAGTATGAATTTTAAGCCAATACATTACTTTAAATCGATTTTAAATTTTGGTTTAGAATTTTAAAAATTTCAGTTTTTTTTTATTTTGTTGAAAAACAAAACTAAAATAGCTAAAATGTGAACTGAAAAGGAATATTCAAAATCATTGAGTACTATTTGCACTTAAATACTTTAGGTCAATCAGCAAAAAAATTCCGGATGTGTAAAAATTAAATTTTATTTACATCTAAATATTTTGAAATTTTTTTTTGTCATTTTTATTTGAGTTTGGACTTTTCAAATTCTCCATTTTTGATTTCATTTGAAGCTACACTCCTTCAATTCTTTCCAAAAAATTGTCTTTGTATCTGAGAGACCTAAATTTAGAAAATGCATATGTGTAATTTCACACAATTTGTTTGATTCAAAAAAATTTTACGATTTTTCAATATATTCGAAAAAAAAAAAGTTTAAAATATGATTCTTAACTCGAAATTATGATAACGTCTTCATAATAAATGAATTCATTCTCATACTTTCTATGCATAACAAATAGTTTCATATTTTAGGGTAAGATACGACTTTGTTTTAACTAAATTTTTTAAATAATGAAAAAAATCGTGAACTAAAACGTCTGAAATAGTCAGCTATAATAATTGAGATAGAGTTAGCAGTAAGAAAAATATAAACTAAAAAAAGTTAAATAATGAGACAAATTTATGAAGATTTTCAAAAGAGTACATATTAAATTTTTTTTCGTTTCAAAATGACGAACATATTATCTTTACTGAAAAATTCTTAAAAGGGATAAAATCATAAGAAACGTAATTGCTAAAAATATAAGCAAAAAAAAACTATGAGAAAATAAACATTTCAGAAAGTACATAGTTCTGAAAAATTTTATCATTTGATTATAAAGTTTGTCTATTATCAACTTACTGTATGCAGATCAGAAAATTATTATTTCTTATTGAAAACTACTATTAAATTAATAAAAAAAAATAAGAAATAATATTAGATTAAACGGATAAATAGCCACGAGATTAAATTATGTAAATTTGAATTCCTTTATTTTATCAAATAAAAAAACTTTCAAAACATTTCCTTAAAAATTTTTTGGTAGACATAATAGTAATTCGATACTTTGATATTAATAAGTAATATTTATTTCAGCAAATTAAGCATTATTTTTCAAACAAATTTCACTTACAAATACTTGAAATAACAAAAAATTTTTTATCGACATCTCCCCAAGTATTAATAGTGCTCAGATACTTCTAAAATATATTTAAAGTGGCGCTGTTTTTTAAGATCCGAATATTAGTTTTTTGTCTGAGACTTAGAATTTATTCTTGCCTTGTCGTAAGGCTTTTGTGATTAATTATTTCGCATTTTATTTTTTAATATTAAC
Organism: Acarapis woodi; assembly: GCA_023170135.1. Lineage (NCBI taxonomy): Eukaryota > Metazoa > Arthropoda > Arachnida > Trombidiformes > Tarsonemidae > Acarapis > Acarapis woodi. The sequence continues at coordinate 8,904 of BLXL01010738.1, forward strand.
AAAAGAATAATTCGATACTTATCTTTATGAATGCACCTCATCGAAAATTTCTAAATGTATATTTATCAATGGTCGAGATGAAAATTAAACTATCATGTCAATTTATTTTTTTTTTCAAGTTAAGCTCATAAATGCGATTTCTAGAATTATTTTTAGAATTTCATTCTTTCGGAAGCAAATTATTATTTATTCTTGTTATATACTAATATAAATTTTTCTTTTATTTTAATTGATAACTTTTCTTAAATGCGATGAAACTATTGCATAATTAACAAGATGTTGATTTTATTTAAACAGTTGTTAAATTAGAAAATCGTTGTTTGCTTACGTTGCTTCTTATTAACAATAAATTAAAGCTTTATGGAACAAAACCGAAAATTTTTGTATGTCGGAATTCACAGATTTTTTAGTTTAGATATTATTTGATTTTTCGCCCCTGGAAAGAAAAAACTAAAATCTTTAAAATTCAATCATGTCAAAAAAAATATATTAAGACACAAAAAAATTTTTAAAAAAAGTGTTATGGCAAAAAACGGAATAAATCGCTACAAACGATAGATATTTTTTTTGCTCAAAGAAAGCTGTCATTATTATTTTAGCGAATAACTTTGAATAAATTGAAAGCGTAAATTATTTTCTAATTGAATCAATTAAAAAAATAAATTATTTTTATAAATAATTATCTATAATCAAATAAAAAGATAGTGTTGACTGAAATACTCGTGTTTAGAAAATTTAATGAATTTAAATTTAACGATCAAATTTTTTTTTTCTATGTAAATTTTATCAGTTATTCGTTTGCAAGTTAATAAAAAAAACGACTAAATTTTTTTATTGGAGAAATTATATCTTTATTGAAAATGATCTTACCTTAGTAAATTCTGATGAGAAAAATTTTTGTATTTAAATACTGATTAGGTATTTTATTGTGCGTGTATGAATGATTCATTATAAAATGAATCTCTATTTTTCAAAAATGACAATAATTTTTAGCTAGTTTTGGTAATCTAGCGTGTAAAATTTCGACCAATCAATTTCTATTTTAGAGCTTATACTTAAATTTGTAAACAAAAATGGAAAATCCTTTTTTTTCAATGATTATTTGAATGTTGAAATGCTTTCAATCAGATTCGCATTCAAATTAACTTTTAAATATATTTTTATTTCAAAAAAATCAAAGCACAAAAATTTTGTCCAAATTATCATATTGATCTTATCAGTTTTTTATATATTTAATCTTATGTGTTTTTTACGTCTGAGCTTCTATATATATAGCCGATAAATTTTTTATTTATTTAAAAACTAAAAATATTTCGCACTTGAAATTTAGAATACAAATCGGATGAGAGTGTTGATACTTATTTTTGAAAATCATTCTCATATTCATGACAGTCATCAAAAAGTTCAAACTAGGAAAACTTGTTTTCGTTAAAATTAGGTTGCTTTTAAATGCTTTTAGCATATCTTTTCGATTGAGTTGAGTTCAAAAAGTTAAGATGTATCAAATTTTGAAATCAAAATATTTACAGATAGAAATACTTCATAAAATTATTGTCGCATTGAATTTTGGGTCGAATTTGAAAAGTGTTTGACACTAATATAATTTTACAATGTATCTCCTAATATCTCCATACTTAAATGAAATATTCACTAATATTAAAATTAATTTGAAAAATAAAAAATTAATTTTAAATATAATATAGTTACTAATTAAAATTTAAATTTAGTTACTGTTTTAAATTTGATCAATAGTTTTAAAAAATTTTAATCTTTCACAATACTTTAAATATTCAATGATGATTACGATTTGTCTAAGTGTAATTGAAAATACAAATTAGGTTACACTTTTTAGAAACAGCACAGGTTTATTTTACAATTTATGCAACGATAAATTTTGAAAACGCTTTAAAAATTTTCATTTCATGTTCATAAACGCACCAAAAAAATATCATTTCTTTTATTTGCTATTGATAAAAAATAAGAAACGAAAAATTGAAATATAATTTAGGAATTTTAGATAAAATCATGTTTAAATCGAAAAAAAAACAGCCCGATTTTATTTATTTTTTATTAGAAAAAAAATCAAACAAGAATAATTATCAAATTTTACTGTTATTAGTAATTATTTGAAACTTCCGGTGTTTCAATCTGGATAAAAAATTATAAAAATTTATTCAATTTCTACGAAAAAAAAAATTTAAATTTAAAGGAGTAAAAATTTTGGTAGCAATCATGAAAAAATTTTTACTTCATCTAGTTTTAATTTGAGTATAGTAGATAAAAATTTTTTGCTGTTACATTGATAAAGAAAAGTACTTATTCGAGTTTAATTTTGATTGAAAAAATTACATAAAGGCGTGTTAAGTTTGATGAATTGCGATATACTAAAAGTGTATTTCGCACTAATTTTGCTAAAAAAAATTCAAATAATGCAATTTATATATTCAACACATTATCTAAAAATTTTATTTTGGTCACTGTTATTAGTAAAAGTTCACTTTGTTTGAAAGCCATGTATTTCAAATGATTTTTATTATGTAGTTGTTTAGTAGTAGATCAGTAGAGTCCAAAAAATAGCTAATTTTAAAATGTAAATGCGAATTTTTCGATAGGCAATGTCTGAATGAAAAATCGGCTTGTCTAAATAGTGAAAAAAAATGAAAAAAAAATTTAAATTATCTTTAGTTTCCCCTTTATTTCTATAACATAAATTCGATTTATCCACCTTAGTGTAGTATATAAATTCAAACAAAATATTCTAGAATTTTTTTTATATATTCTATCAGCGAAAAAATACTTGTTTACTATTTAAATTATAATATTGTATATTCAATTTAAAATATCATCTTTTATGGATAATCAAATGAAAATTTTAAATAATTAAAAGCAAATTCTTTTAACTATTTAGTGCGACAAAATCTTTCTTATTATGTATATTATGTACAAAATCTTTTTGGAATTGTAAATTAGTGTGTAAAATTGTAAAAGGATTTGTTGTTTAAAAGCGTGCTCTTAGCTGGAAAACAAAATTATGATACACATCCAGACCAGGCAAGTAAAAACAAGTGTGTTTATCTTCGTTCTGCTATTTATTATCGTTCAGAACGTGCCTGGCATTGTTTAGTTGATTAAAATATTGGCTCAGGCTAGTTTTATTTATCCAAACTAGTCACACAAATATATTGAGAGAAACGAATTTTTTTTATTTAACTTGTAGTTTGATTATTATTGAATCTCTATTTCGCACTAGACAAAATTAAGTGCTAGTAGAATTTGTTCTCATTCTATTCGATCAAATGAAATACTAAAATATATCTGTTTGAACTGATTCCAAAAAACTAATTCTGAAATTGCATACTTTATTTTTGCTTTTAAAAACGTGTTTTTTTTTTTTTTTGATACTTGAGCACGCAATCTCCATCACCAAACGCTTAGAATATATAGTGTGATTGATGCAATGTCAGTATCAAGTTGTTCAGCATTTTTTTTTTCATTTTCAGAGAAAACAGTGTGTTGCAATTGAAATTTAGAGAAAAGAATCAAACTGATATCTAATATGTTTATATATATATATTTTTTAAATTCTTTTATCTTTCCTTTACTTGTATATACATGTTAAATAGAAGGCTGTATTTGTGCTATTTACACATAAAAAATTTGGCAGAATAGAAGTAAAAATGAGTCTCTGAATTCCTTTACTCGTTCTTGCTTTTTCGTAAGCATTGTTCACCATAGTCATAGTTCAAAAAATTATCCAGAGGAATGTAAATGCTTAAACTAAATGACGATTGCGCAGCTGTTATAGTTGTTTAGCCATTTGGTACAAAATAAAATACTGTCACCCGGTAAGTGTGTGTTCAGTTGCAAGCTCGATGTTGATTCATCTTCTCTCTTTTTTCTTTTATTTGAACATTTTCTCATCTTTAGTATGCTTGGACTTTTAAATGCTCATGAACTTGTGAAAATTCAACAAGAGAGTCGTGTTGCATAGGAGATTGTCTAAAAATTTCTGGCACATACTATGATTATTAATGTGAAATGCGAATTTCACTCTAATTCGACGAATTTTTTAAGTGTCTTTATCAAAACAGTCATTCCAATTTTTATTTCCCCAAATTGTTCGACTGCTGTTTCTACATGGTAACAAGTGAAAAATTTTTACCCCTGTATTATTTATATTTATATTTATATTTATATTTATATTTATATTTATATTTATATTTATATTTATATTTATATTTATATTTATATTTATATTTATATTTATATTTATATTTATATTTATATTTATATTTATATTTATATTTATATTTATATTTATATTTATATTTATATTTATATTTATATTTATATTTATATTTATATTTATATTTATATTTATATTTATATTTATACATGCCCCCGTTTTTATTTTTCATCAAATATTTTATTTCTCGACAGAAGGTAATATAAATCTAATTTCTAAATGCATTGATGACGAAATTCTTTTTTTTACTTTAAATAAGTTTTGCTCAAGCTAAACTGGTAAGTAAATTGATTGGATTAATTTATTCTTAAATTAAATATCTCATTAGTTAGAGTCAACTTTTAATTTTGTTGATATCAAAATTATTATTCGTCAAAAAGAGTTCAATATAGTTCTTCAATGAAAAGAATATTGTCTTGTGATTCATGGCTTAATCTTTATTTTTTCCATTTTTTTTTTCACTAATTTTTTTTTTTTTTTACTAATTTTTTTTATTCGACATTTTTTTCCTAATTTTGCACTCTATTCGCCTTATCAATTTTTCACTGCACAAAATATTTCGTGATTTTATGACAAAAAAAGTAACAAATATCTTTTAATAACTAAAATTTTTATCTTTATAAATGTTCATGCGTATTCGCTACAAGTACTATTATTTACTAAAAAAAAATATCAATCTTGTGTTTTTTAATTTTTCACTGTTAATTTTATAAAATTCACCTATTGTTATTTTTTCAAAGTTTCACTTCAAAAGATAAAGTTTGCATATTTATTAGTTATCCGTTTTGATTATTTTATAAAAATTGGTACTACATGGTTTTTAGCCAACTCTTTTGAAATTTGAAGGTTTTAATCCGATTAGAAGTCATTTTTGCTTGCGTTTTTGTCTTTTAAATATTTTTTTTTTTTAACATATGTTTTTGACTAATAATCCTTCCACTCTTTTTGCATCTTTTCTTTTTATAAATAAAATTTTTTGTTAGAACCTTTACATCAAATCGATGCAAACTCAAGGATATATTCGATTAAATTTTGTGCCTGACCAAAATGAGATTCACCCGTTAATCACATTAAATTCAAATATCGATCAAATATATTTTATCAAGATATATTTTCATTGATGTATATTCATTTTGAAAATACATTCAAAAAATATTTTGTACTTGTGTTGGCAATTAATTTTAATGATTTCTTTAATTTTACATTTTTTTATTTATTCAAATATCAGAATGTTTATCGAGATTTATAATGTGTTGTTTTCAAAATCATTTTCAATAATTTATTTTGAGTAAAATATTGGATTCCAGCGTTATTACACATCGGTTTTTTTAAATTGAAATTTATTACGATTTTACGCAAAAATATATAATTAAATGGACTCAATCTACTTTTTTGGTACCCCAGCAAAAGAAATCCTGATGAATGTATTCATGCTGTTTATGAAAAGCTGTTATTCATCATAAATTAGCGTTTTTTTGAACAGCTTGAACTAAAAATTTTTTGATTCGAAAAGGATTTACATATGCACGAAACAAATCTAATGAAGAATCAAAAAAATGAAATAAAAAAAAAACCAGATAATAAATAATATTTGTTTTTTTTTAAATCAGTTTTCAAAAACAACTATAAATTTGGATAATTTACAACTTTCTTTCCACATAATTTATTAAAACCGGATGTTAAATTCTAACAATATGCAAAATTATAATGTGTAACAAAAAATATAATCTGTGGAACAACATTTATTCATGAATATGAGTACTCTCATCAAATTATTAGCAATGTTTATAAAACTTATCTAAAAAGTTTTCATTTTTTTTTATAAGAAATTCTTCCGCCACTCAAGTTTAGAGCAGAAAAAGGAAAAATAAATCGTGTTTACAAATGATTTGTACTGATTCAAAAGATAGATATGATAATAGTTTACAAAGGTAATGAGATGGTTTTTATTGGAAAAATTACATCTCTGTTGGTTTTATAAAATCATCTTTTATCACCTTGTTTATCTTGAGAGAGTTTGTTCTAGAATTTTGCTAAAAAGAATGCTAAATTGGAATTTGAAAAATAATTGTGATAATATGTAAATGACAGTTTAAGAGAAAAATTTTACCGATGTTAGCTTGAAGCCATTGCTACCCTTTGAATACTTTTATGATAATAATCTACTTTGAGTCGGTACAAATCATTACGTAGCGCTGTAAATCGACGACCTTTTGTTCTAAATTTGACCTTTGATTAGTCATATTCTTAAAAAGTACACATAAGTTCTCTTTTTTAACATTTTTAACTTATTATTTTAATTTTTTTTTCGAATTTCGTATGATATATTCGAACGTTTTGTGTATAAAAAAAAACGTTTGAGCTAAGAATTCATTTCTGATTAAATTTTTTAATGTTTGGATAGCAATCAAAATAAAGTGAGGGTTTTAAAATTTTATTTTTGCCTATTTACTTAAAACTAATTTATTCTAAAAGAATTAGCAAATTTTCGTAAGTGCATATTTTGCTATTTACTAAAAAATAAAACATTAGTAAACAACAAAAAAAAATTTTTTTATTTAAGTACAATTTAAAAAACGAATTTATTTTTTAAATTTTATCTTTTATGAAATTTTTGTATTCAAATTAAAAGTTAATCAATGAGTGTTTATGTGTCAAAATAAATTTAATTAATTCAAATTTATAGATATTTTCATGCGATAAAAAAATCTATGAAAAAAACTTGGTTCCTAATAAAAAAGAAAACTGAAAAAATAATTTCCGAAATCAAATTTTTCTCGGGTAGAAATTAAGTTTTTTTATCTCATGGTTTCATTTTTTTATTTTTTTCATTTTGTTATAATATTTACATTGATTTTCAAATTTTCATTGACGATTCGCCTGTAGCTCATAATTTTTCTGTATTATTTATCTAAATCGCAGGATTGAGAATTCCTGATATCAGAAATGTTTAAAATAAGAATTCTTATTTCAATTTTTTTTTAGTGCATTCACTTATTAAAATTCTGACGAAAGTAATCATTTTTTTTATGTTCGCTATGATGGTTAAATTCCAGGTTCAATTTTAATGATTATCTTATTTTTTTTTTTAGTTACGCATAAAAGATTAGGTTACGATGATAAACTTACCACGAAATCGATGTGCAATAGAAGATTTCAATTTTTCGGAATTTTTCATTACAAAAATCTTATACTGACCTATAAAAATGCTATTTCCTGTTATTTCTTTATTTTTTAACACATAAACTATTTTACAAATTTTTGCTAACAGTAGACCTAATTAAGTATTTCGAACGCGAACTCGTAGAATACTTTCATACAAGTAAGAATAGTTGACAATAATTCTATATTATATTACACAAATGATTCAAATTAATATAATAGGGAGTTATATTTGCCATGTGTGAATAATGCTAGTGTATCATGTAAGTTTAGGCTATCTGAGAAGATAAACACACTAAAAATATCAACATAATATAAGCAACAATATATATTATTACGAACATTCTCATGTGACTTATAAACTAGGCTCATCGTAATTTGACTAACAAGCGACAGCTAGTCCTATTGATTCGTGATTTATATATAAGTGAAATGAACATACTTGCAAATATAAAAATAAAAAAAAAACACAAATAAGTATAAACCAAAACTGTTTTTAATGTTCTTACTAGTTAGAAATTCCTAGGTCTAATTTTTTTTCTCCTTCATAGCTTTAGCATTTGCAATTCATTTAAAGGTGTGCAACAATGTTAATGCTATCATAATAAATTCGAATCACTAGATGCTTTAAAATTGTTTACTTTATGTGATATTATAGTAAATTTTTAAAAAAGTGAGAAACTTGAACTGGTCATTCACCAAATCTAGTAAATCTAAATTGGTAGCTTATACAATGACATTTTCACACATTTAAGATATAATTTGAAAACTTATTTTATACACAATACTTGTCTAATGAATTTAAATATGTATACATATTTATTTGCCATATCTATTTATTTTAATTTTTATGTGTATTTTAATCAAATAAAAATCAAATAAATTTTATATCTGTGTTTTCATATAAATTTTTTCTAATGCATATAATTTACAAAATTATGAAGATCTGGCCATCATTTCTTTAATGTCTTCAATTAGATTCGTACGTTTTATAACGTATGTTTGATTAAACTTCTCATATTATTATAATACTTAAATAAATCTAAATATCAAATCTACATTGATTATAGAATCGTTTCATTTGTAACTTACAAATCGTTGCTGACTTCATAAACCAGCATTTGATGATGAACAATATTGAACGAATAATATTTTTTACCGTTATATTGCACTTATTGCTAACTATATTTACGAGCATTCTTAAGCGATATACATATATATTTTTTGTGTACCTATAAAGTTCTAAAATAAGATCAATTTGTTGAGAAGAGGCTTATTCATTAAAATTTTTTTTTTGAATTAATGAGCTGAAATAATAATAAATTATGTGTTTTCATTAAATACTCAGATGTTTGTTAATGAAAATAATAATAATCTAAATTGAATCGAAAAAGTACTTTTTTTTCACTCTTTCTAACAAAGAAACTGATGAAATTTTTTAGCCAGAAGTTGTAAAACTAGTCAGTTGAAGTTTATTATTAAATGTTTGGAACATTTTTTTGCACTCTAATCCGGAAGAGAATAGTAGTCAGAAGGTAAGCATTCTAAAATTATTTAAAATGAAGAGTGAAAAAGTTGAGCGGTTTTTTTGAGAAAGAAATTTGTAATGTTGCAAGTGTTTTTTTTTTTTGATTTCAAAAAATAATCTTTTTTTTATTTTTAATAAAATATAGCGCATACGGTTTCAATCTTATCGTATCTCTAGTATAATTCATACAGTTAATTTCTTCGAATTATTAAAAAAAAAGAAATTTTCAATTTGACTACACTAGTTATGAAGCACTAATATCCATTTGTTGAAGAATACAAATTTAATTGCTTAAACGTTTTGAGTGCTTAATTAATCAAAACTCAATTTTGAATTTCAAAATTAAGGCGGAAGTAGAAAATTTTTAAAATTTTTGCCCTGACAAACATTCGCCTAATTTCTATAAAAAGCTTTTTTATTTAAATGAATAAAAAGTACATAGAATTTCACATCCGACTAGAACGGTAATTCATTTTTTTTTTATAAGAACACAATTTAAAGCTAAGAAAAATATAAGGTAAACTGTATGTTAATAAATTCATTAAACTATGATTGTTGATAATAATTAAATGTTTTATGTTTATGTTTCGCGCAAAATGTGCTATTTAAAATAATTTTAATAACTTAATTTATTAAAAAAAGGATAAATCCAATTAACTTCATGTGTCAAGTAGTTAAAAAAACAAATTAAATTTTGAGGTTTGTTTATACCAATGAGAATATTCGAAATAATCCTTTCTTTATTATTCTATTTTTTCAATTTAAAGTCTAGGTTTAGATAAAGTTAGGTCAAGAGACCATCAAGAATCCTTAAAAAATTATCTTCAAGAATAAAAAGTCAAATTATGGTTCTTGTTAATTTACAATACACTTTTAATCTCTCATAATAGATATTTTTTTTACCAAAAAAAATAAGTCGAAACTCGAAAGGATTGAATTTTATTTCTTTAAATTTTTAATGAAAAAAAATTATGAATTGAAAGTACTAAGTGTTTTTTTATTTTCCACAGTTTTCGATCAATTTTCGGTTACCCATATTTTTTCTTCAAAATTTATTCATTTTATCATTCCATTTTTCGACAATAAACATCAATAAAAATCAGTAAGTTTTGCATAGAAAGAAGGTATTGAAACTGTTAGAAATTTTTTTTAATAATTTAAGACTATGTAATACATTTATTTGATTTAACACCTTATGCGTTTCAAAATGTTTGCCCTGATGATTCTTTTTATTTAGCAAACCTGAATTTTCAAACATTTTTTTTTTTCAATTATAAAAATTATACATCAAATAGTGTTCAATAAATATTAGGATTTATTAATATTAAATTTTTTTTCAAAATTAAAATTTCAAATTTTTTTGAATCTCCAGATTTATAATCATATAAATCTCAATTTTCACGAGAAATTCAGAAGCCGTGTACACACATGCAGGTGATTGAATAAAGAAAGATTTTTAATGGGATTTGGAGATTTCATTCAACGCAGAAAATAATTCTTGTCGATTTTTTTTAAGGTTAAATTTTTAATGTAATCAATTTATCAAACTGATTAAAGATATTTGAAAAAAAATTAAAACAAACTGTTTATTTGAATGAAAAATTTCATTGTTGAACTCAGACCCTAAATCCATAATTTTATACAG
>BLXL01010739.1:0-17879 GCA_023170135.1 Acarapis woodi
TGTTATGAAAATTTCATTCAAATTTTTATCATCATGAAAGCGTGCTAAATATTTTCCAGGAAATTCCTGATATTTAAAAATTCTAAAGTGTATCAAAAATTGACATCTTTTTTAATTTAGTTTTAATTTCAAAATTCGAATTAAGTATTATATGAGGAAACGGAAGTAAAGTGTTTTTTATTGTGATTTGCACTAAAGTATTTTTGATATGCCAATAATTTAAATTTCATTTGCTTTTTTTTTCATTCATAGTAAGTTTTATGCATTATATTTCTTTAATTTTGCAATATTTGGCCAATTATTGTGTTTTTTCACTTAATATTAATCGTTTGTAAATTTATTTTATTACTTGTTCATTTGCTATGCTTTGAGCTTTAGTGATGGCATCAAGTAAATTTCTGTTTATGTGATAATATAATTTAATTATTTTGAAAAATTCAAGAGATTAGACACCAACCACCCTAAAATAATTTTGACTCGAACATTTATCGTTCTTTATTCTTAGCTTAAGCTAAGTTTGACAAGATAAAAATCGTAAGATTTTTTTTACTAAAATCTAATTCATAATTTTCAAACCAGGGAGAGATATAAAATGTTTAAAATTTGTTAAGTCTTAGAAAATTCAAAATAAAAACCAATTTTCACTCTCTAGCATACCCTGATGAATTTTCAGTGAATAGTGAATTATTGTATAATGTGATTTTGATTTCATAAAACTTTTCTGAAAAATTTATTCGATTCCAAACACTCGAACACAACTATAATGTCATTCGATTTTACAGCACTTGAAGAATTCATCAAAGCTGTAATTTTAAACTGGTTAATCAAGTTTAAATTTGCAATAATTAAGAAGGTTTTTTTTGTTCGCCAGAAGAAATTCTAATTAGCAAATAGTAAAAATTAAGAAAACAAAAGTATTTTTTTTCTTCAAAAAATTTGGAAATCAGACAAAATTCTTTTTAATATTTGATTTCATGATTTTTTTTTTCTTTGATTTTTTATTTTTTTGGAATTGAAGAAAATCACAATTATGTTGCTCGTGAAAATGAATAATTTTTATTATTGTGAAACGAAAATATTTTTGATATAGAAATTTGATTGCAAAAGAAAACAACTGAAATGTCTACAAATTTCTTTTATTTATATCTTTTTAATTTTGGTATTAGTTATTTTATTTCAAATAGACTATTAGTACCAGATAGAAATTATCATCCATAATCTTTGAAATGAGATTATATAATTTAGAAAATTTTTTAATCAAACGCTTTCAGGCATGTTGTTCAAATGCGAGAAAAAATTTGATGGTCATTTATTGTAATGCGATATTTTAAAATTTGATATATTTTTATGTAACAATTTATATAATATTTTCATAATTATAAAATTAGTTTCATGTTATAAATTTAAAGATTTTTAATCTATTGATAAATCTAAAGGAAAATTTCGTATCGAATTAATTAACGGGTCGAATTAATGTCGAATTTAAAATTGTGAATTGATAATTTCACGATTAAAATTTAAAAACAATAAGCAAAAAGATAAAAATTTTCATTTTTAAAATCTAGAATTCTTTTTTTTTTTTCTTTCGTTGCTCACTGATTTATACTTGAAAAGCTTAAAAATAGCATTATTCATTTCGCATCGATTTTGTTTTATTCTTTTTTAAATCTATTCAAAAATTACTCTTCATAATGATTTTTACTTTTATTCTCCGTTTAAATTGTTTAAATATTTACATATAATAGTCATGGTAATACAAGCATAACCAATACTTAAATATCTTCACAATGGTCTTATGCCCAATATTTATTTCAAGTGTACAATTGAGAATCAGCAATATTTTGCATTCGATAATGTAGAAAATTAATGTCTTAATAGTGATCATCACCAAATTAATTATTCAATTTTTTAGAGTTTGTTAATAATTAGGCTTTTTAATAAATTGTTCCCCAATCTTTTTCTATTATTATACAAAAATTTTACATGTATATGTTATATATTTTTTATATATTATGTTTTTTATATATTATATGTATTTTTAATAATATTATATATATATATATTTCATATATTTTTTATCCATTATCTATATATTCTAGTTTATATTCAGCTATTATAAAACAAATAAGTAAAATACATGTATCTCTAAAAAATTACTTTCTCTTCCTTTTATAGCTTGTTCTTGCATTGAAATCTTCATATTCAACACAATAATTATTCTGTGATCGTGAATTATTCAAATATATCGTCTATTATAAATATCAATTTTAATGCATATTATTTTGACCGAAAAAAAAAACATCGTTTTTAAAAAAAATTTTGGTTCGAAAAAAAGTAATTAACTTACACGATTCAATAATCATCTAACATGAATTATCAAAATAACTAGAAATCATCAATTAAAATAAGTCATCTCTTTTCTTTGATAAAACTTTTAAAAATGATTTTAAAATGCATCAATAGACCCTTTTCTAAAGTACGATTTTAAAAGAAACATTTCATTTTTTTTAATTTAAAAAATCAAATTGTGATATATCTCGCTATTAGATGTGATTTGGTCTTAGTGCTTTTCATAAAAAATAAAAATCTTATTTATTTATTCTTTAATTACATTAAAGAAAATTTTATCCGATTCAGTTTATCATGATTATTTGACACAACAAAAATTCAATTTTTTTTAAAAATATCAAATATATTGAATCAACAAGTCTTGCTGCAAAATTTTCGTAAATTATCAAATCAAAACAAACGAAATTTTTAAAATGGCAACCGAGCCTCCACTTAACAATGTAGATTCATCTTTAGTAAATATAACTATAAGAATGATAATGCAGGGAAAGGTAAGTTTTTTTTACGTTTGTAAAAAATTATATAATCGGCAATTAAATAATTTAGAAAATTTAACAAAAAATAAATGCTCAGAATTTATTTATTTATTTATTTATTCAATAATTTTATCTTTCAATTTATACATAATTCGATTATATTAAGTCAACTCAATTTTGTTTTTATTTATCTTCATCTGTCAAAAATATTCTAAGAAAAATTCTCGAAAATTTCGATTTTATTGTTCAAAAAATATTTTTTGCATGAATAAACTTAAAACGATAACTAATCGGCTGTGATTATTCATGTAGTAAATAAAATTTATGCATTGTTAAAAATCAAAGGCATAATATACATATTATGCATTATTGAAAACTTGTTGAAGATATCTGCTAAAAATGAATAAAATTGCCCTTCAATATAAATAAACCGTCATTATTAAAACTAGAAAAAAATATTTTGTGTATATCACTTTTGAATCTCGGGAGTGGACCATCAAGCTGAATTTCTTTTATTTTTTAAATGTGTGAAATTCAGAAAAAAGTTTAAATAAATTTTTCAATTTGAATTTATTGGCCCAAAATTACCAAAAATAATTTTGTTTATTGATTCGATTTTTCTATCACGTGAATTTGAATAAATTTATGATTCATAAATTTGCAATTTAACAGATTTTGATTGAATTGATGTTCAAAAAAAGCTTGCAAATTATTCATATGCGAATAATTTTTCGAATAATTTTAAAAAATCGAATATACCACCAATCTTTTTTTAATATATTCTGATGCCTTCCAAAAAAGATTCTTAATTTTAATGTGCGAATATATTGTTTAGCTTATAAATTTTTATCTATTAATTGATATATCAAGTTCAATAAATTCTCATCATAGAAAATTCTTGCAAATTTAAATGTTTTGCTTGCTTGTCTTCTTTTTTTTATTATTAGAAACCAAAATTTCATTTTTTTTTTTTTTTAAATTTAAAGACACATCTATCATAGCTGCGTATTTATAAATCTAAAATTATTTTGTTTTTTTTTTTGTTTGGATCATTTAAATACAAGCACAAAATCTGTTAAGAAAATGGCTGATATTGATAGATTTTTTTTAATTTCACTCTTTTTTATTTAATTTACAATTCATGCGAATAATTTTTTATGCACTTAACGGAGAACGATAAATTTTTTAAGAATTGACAAATTTAACACAAAAAACTAAATTTTTTTTAAATATTTATGAAATTTGAAAAGAATAGAATTTCATAAAAATTAATTCTTGACATTAAATTACTGTTTTCTTTTTTTTCTGTCTCTATTTTTTATCTTAAAATATTTTTGTATACATTTTTTTTTTTAAAGCACATAATTTCTATGCTATTAGTTTATCATTTTTTAAGTCACCAAAATTTTTAAAATATGAAAAATGAAATATGTTTTTGTTTTTTTATTAAAAAAAAATTCTGTAGACTTAAATTGTATTTCTCAATTTAACTGCATTGATGATTTCTGCTCATGAAGAAAAAGTCGATGTACTAAAAACTTTCGCCTGAGTTTCCGGTTTTTATTTTGTAATAATTTTTTTACTGGTAATTCGATTGAGATTAATCTAGGTAAAAATATAATTTTTGAGATGTTTCATGTTGCCATCAATACAATTGGTCTTTATTGAATAGTGATCCGCAAAAAAAAAAATAAAGAAATTATATTTTTTTGAATGATACACTAATTAAAATAAATTTTTTTTTATAAATGTGTGGAAGTCTGATAAAACATAAAATAAAATTATTAGTTTATCATAACGGAAACATTAGTGAGCTAATAAATCAAAAGTATTTGACTTACTTGGTAAATATTCTAGAAATTATATTCATTTTAAAAACATATGTGCACATATTATTTTTTATATTAAATAGACTGCATGAAAAAAAAAAAAATATTCAAATAACTCCTTGGTTGGCTATTCGTTTCTTTGAAAAAGTGGATGGATTAATCTTGACACTAAGATTTGTCTTAACATTGATTTTGTCAAACGAATAAATCTTTATATTAAATACTATCTAGTTTTGAAATTTTTACAATAGGTTCGAAATATGGTCTAAAATTTTATGCTATTTGACTCAATTTGCTTGCAAATTTTTCTTTTTTTTTTTAAGATTCAGTCATCTTATATCGCCATATGGTTTTTGATTGACCTTTTTCTATATTTTGTTATAGATCATTATTCTTCATATAGCATAAATCAGTATAGACACTAGAATTTTCTTCAAACTATTTATCGTATTAATTTTATACAAAGGTCAATTAAATCAGATAAATTCATCGGAAAAAAATCATGAATTTCGATATTTTCTCATCTTTCTCTCACCTTCCGATCCATAAATTTTAAGCAGATGTAATTTCACAGTAATCATTATAATTCGGGAAAAAAAAAATTCATAATTAAGAAAAAAAAACTTTATTTGATATATTTTCATTTTGAGATTCATCTCTGATGTTTTACGTGATCAATAAGATAAAAAGTTTTGTATTCATCGAATAAATGCAATATTTATATGCAACGGTTTTTCACTCTGCCTGAAAAATTATCTACCAACAGAAAATTTTAATTTCAAATCAACTGATTGAGATTAAAATGCGCATGTTTTGTGTGTTAAAATCAAAATGATTTATAATGACTTTTTATTTGCAAAAATCTTACATAAACCGCTCTAAAATGGCTCTCTAGAGTTTCTTACCAGATGATAGAATGAAAAATCGAAGTTAAAATATTTACTGAAACGAAGATATAAATTGTGAATGTTTAATTCTATCAATCAGATTGAAAAAAATATCAGTAATATTTCCAGTGTATTTATATTTCATCGCACATTAGATTTATTATGATTTATTGATATTTTAAAATTTTGGAGATATCAATTTATATTTAAACTTTTAAGATGTCTAAACAATTTTTTTTTCTTGCATAAATTATAAGATATTTTATAATTTAATCGTTGTTAAATTTTTTTTCCAAATCAAATAAAAAGAAAGAAACTAGAATCATGATAATTCACAAAAATAATTTTCTTTTCAATTCTAGACAATATTGTAAGCCAAAAAATTTTAAATTTATCTCACTAGTACATTTTAAAAAAAATTAATTCATAATTAGAATTAAAAAGTATCCTAAATATAAATTTTTTTTTAATAAACTTTTTTTATTAAACACTATTGCCAGAAAAGTTAAAGAGTTTCAAATTAAGAAGGACTCTTAAATAATGATTCATTAAGAGATATCTTTTAAATATTTAATAAAGAATTGTAGTGATGAAGAGCAACTGAGAATCATTTAATTAAATAAATTACAATGGATTATCTTTTTTTTAAATTAATTAATGATAATTTTATTTTTTTTTATTAATCTTTATAGGAAGTTGGAAGTATTATAGGAAAAAAAGGCGACAGTATAAAGAAAATTCGAATAGAGGTAAGTTTTTGTTTAAATTGAATAAATTTTTTTTGCTTGAATGAAATCTTCTCTTTAGCCTGTGTCCGAAATGTTTAAAAATTTTACGAATTGTGCTTTTGGTAGTATTTGACGCTATCTAATTTTTAGAAAATAAATTTTAAATTTTGATTACACCTATATCTAATTAAAAAATCAATTCAAAAAATAAAAAAATGATCGATTCGATATTTTACTACCCTGCATGTTGCACCAATTTATATTATGAATGATGGAATGCCATGTAATACGAACATTTTCAATAAACTATTTAGATGAAATTGTTGTTTTAGATATATATATAAGTTGTAATTACTTCCTTTAGATATGAAAATTTTTCGGCAAAGAAAAAAATAACAGAAAAGTATTGAAATTAATTTCTTTTTAAATCATTCAAATCTATCTCTCAGAGTGAAATTCAATAAGATTTTCTTTGCAATAATTTGCAAATTTTTTTATTGATACAAATTTATAATCGATAATAAATTTTAAATATATATCCAAATTGTAGTTTGAATAATTTACAAATGAAAATTGAAAAAAATATTGCTCAATTTAATGATTAAATCAATATTTTTACAAGTCGATGTATAAAAAATTACAAATGATCCATAGAATTTCTTCAGTATTATTAAAAAATATGCCTTTTAAAATTAAATGATCAGGATTTTTATGTTTATAAAAAATTAATATATGTATCATCTGATAGTAAAATGATTTCAAAAAATTTTGCTTGCACAATCAAATTTGATAAAAAGAATATTTCCATCTTTTGAATTGCTACAAAAAAAAAATACTTTCATAAAAGGATAAATTTTTAGATCAAAAAGTGACTAAATTTTCTAAATTGGATTTTGTTCAACTAATTTCTTAACCGAATTTTCAAATTATTTGAAAAATAAAAAAAAAAAGGAGCTAATCTCAAATGGGTAACATGTGTGGCTAGTATACATTTGATAAAAATAATACAAAATTTTTCTTTCCCTCTTTTTTTATAATCACATATTTTATCTTAATTCTAGGAAATAAATAAATCTCAGAATTATAAAAACTTTCCATTAAATGAAAAGATAATAATCAACTAGATATTTATTCTATTTATATCATAAGAGACGCACACATGAAATATAGCCATTGAAAGTATACACTAAGTTCATTTGTCGAACAAAACATCAAGTTTTAATTTTTATCTCTAACTAATTTTTCGTTTTTTTTGTTTAAAAATTCTCTTGAAAAACTTTTTCTAATAACCTTTCTTATTTCCATTTTGCTTTGACTAATTAAATTCAACCTTCACTCGACCTTAATTATTATTATTATTTTTTTTTATATTAATTAATTTAGAATTAATTTCTAGCTTATTTCTGCTTATTTTAAAAAATTTTATCTTAAAAATTTACATTCTCAATTATAAAATTTATCGCAAGACTCATTTTTCAAAAACAACTGAAAATTATTTTTGATTTAAATTATCAAACTGAATTCTTAAAACTTTTAATTAATTTTAGAGTGGAGCTAAAATCAATATTTCAGACGGGACATATGCTGAAAGAATAGTAACGGTAACTGGATCTATACGAACAATTCTTAAAGCATTTTCTTTCATAGCACAAAAATTTGAAGAATTAAGCCTAACTGAAGAATTGTCCAAGGTATTTTTTAATTTATATTTAAAAATATGTGGCTGCTTAAATATTATTTCATTTTCAAACTAATATTAAAATTTTTGTTTATTTATTTCAGCAAAATGCTAATAATCCAGCAAAATCTCTAGTTACACTTAAACTTATTGTACCAGCCAGTCAGTGTGGATCGTTAATCGGGAAAGGGGGATCGAAAATAAAGGAAATTCGAGAGGTTAGACATTTGAATTTTACGTTAAATTAAATTTATGCTATAAAAAGATAATTTACTTGAATTTAGTGATTTTTTTTAATGTGTTTTAAATTTGAAAACATTTAATAAAAAAAAATCATAAATGCATTAGCAATTAAATACAAAAACTGATTTTCAAGTTGTATTTTAACAGACTTAAATAATTTAAGTGTCAATTGTGGACTGAACTTGAATAGCTTCACTTTTTATTTGGATTAATACTACTTCTTGGCTTTGGTTCTCAAGTGTCATTATGATGAAATTTGCACATCGAATAAAAATTAATATGCAAATTAAATTATATATTTTTTTAATTAATTTTATAATTGAAAACAGCTTCAATTATCGCCCTATATGCGGTTTTTTCATGAATATTTTTAATTATTATTAAGACATGCTATTTCTATCAAAAAATGATAGGAAAAAAGCACATCTAAGTGAAGCTTAACAATTAATAAAATATTCATGATGAATTACTATAAAAAATTTTTAAAAAATTTTTATAAAATTTAACTTTTTTTTGAGTTTATCTTAATGTTATGAGTATATTCATAAAAAAATTGATAAATTGATTAAATTTTAAACTTTAATTTAAATTGAATTTTTTATTTTCTGGCAATACATATTAAATTTCAAAAATATAAATTTTATTAAAAACTTGGCAAACGAAATAAAAGTATTTAAATTTCGATAATTATACTATTTGTTTGCAATTTTTTTCGCAATTGATACAATTTGTTTAGAAAAATTTTGTTTAGTTGTCTAGTTTTAAAATTTTTTTTTTTTGCATTTGAGAATGCATCTATTTTTTTCAAATATATTCTATACACATAAATATTTGATATTCGAATTGATAGCTAATTATTAATTAAATCCAGATTAAATTAGAAAAAAAAAATTATTAAAAAAAATCATGTAACTGTTCTTCGATGATGCTATTAAATTATTTTGTAATGCACCTTAAAATTTTTTTCGCACTAATTTTCAAATATTGATTTATTATGTATTTCGTACATAGTTTCTAATCATAATAAACGAAAAAATTTTTAAAGATTTTCTCTGAAAAAATAAAAAATTCAAGATTTGCCAAAAACACGTGCTCAACACACTTAAGAAAAAACTATTGATTATTTAGTCTTTCATAGCTATGTAAGTAATTAAATACTTGAAAAAAAAACATGTAAGATTAGTTTTTGTGTCGTAAGATGATATTATTAAAAAACAATGTTAAACTTTGTTAAAATTTAACTATTCTATGGTTTTTTTTTTCTTACACTTGTAGAAAAATTTTGAGCATCCAATTATTAAGTATTGACTGACTAAATCTTTAGAAACGCAGCAAGTGTTCTATATATGATCTAATTATAGCCAAAATGAAGACAGAATACAAAAAAAGTTGAGATTTTGCTTGCTAAAAAATCAATTTTGATTTAATTGAATAGTTTTTAGTTTTTACTTAAAAAATCACTGCTTGAATATTGTGATTATAAAAAAAAAATTCAAATGCATCATTTTTGTTTATGCTTTTTTTAATTTTTATCTTCAAAAAGAGAAAAATTAAGGCAAAATAAATTTTTCGATAATTTAGTCTATTTAGACATTTGCTTAATTTATTTAAAGTTAAGTCAGTATAAAATTATTAATTTAAGAAAAATTTTGATCTTTTTTCTAGTTATATATAATCTTTCACACAAACTTGGAACCATTCTTTGAGACAATAAATTAAGACAACCTAATTTATTTAGGCATTGTGTCCGAAAAAAGATCATTTTTCACTTTTAATAACGCTACAATTAAAACAAAACAAAAAAGAAAAATTCATTTTATTTTCTCAAACATGCATTTCATTAATTTTACAAATTTGATGTCTTTGCTTTTTTTTCTTGTTTTTTAAAGAAAATTTTTTCACTTTTTTCTTTATTAAACAATTGAAGAAATATTTATTTTAAATTTTTTAACAATCATATTTTAATTTTTGAATAAAATTTTATGAATTATTTGCAAATTATAATCTTTGAAAAAAAAACCCAGTAAGCAACATTTTGAGTTTAATGATCTTGTTGTCATGTACAATTTTCCCAAAATTTTTTAAATTTTTTTACGGTTTACCTCATTAAATAGCTAATCAAAAGAAAATGAATATATACATTTTCTGATTTTTGATAAACACATGAATTGAAACCCTAAAAATAAGGAATTTCAATATATTAAATAGATTATTTATTGAAATAAAATATTTCTTTTTCATATGTGCCCGAAATACAATTTCAACGAACACAAATGTCATTTATAATGTAAACTTGAAATCTAAGGTGACCGGGGCTTCAATTCAAGTAGCTTCTGAAATGTTGCAAAATTCAACAGAACGAACTGTGACCATTGCAGGAAATGCAGAATCGATTACAAAATGTATATATCAAATCTGCTCTGTTATGATTGAGGTATGTTAAAATTTGATCAGTCGTTCTCTTTAGAATTTAAAATCATTATCAAAATTTTAAAATAAAGATATTAATCTTAAATGTTTGGCGTTTTTTTTTATCATAAAATTCAATAGTCTCCAGCTAAAGGTGCGACTATACCATATCGCCCAAAAACATCGCTACCTCCTGTTATATTTGCCGGAGGGCAAGCTTACACCATACAAGGACAATATGCTGTACATCAACCAGACGTAAGTTTTTTTTTTCAATATATAATCAGGTAATAAAATATCTAGTAAATAAAAGATTAATTAAACAGATGATAAGCGAAGTCGAAAATATAAAGAATATTGAATTAAAAGTAGTTAAATTTATTCAAATTAAAATAACGATTTTAATTATGTCCTATTTGCAATTATTTTTACATGAAATTTATGAAAGCACGCTAAAAATGTGCAAATGAAAGGTTAGATTTATGTAAACATAAACATATAAGTAAATTTAAATCAAATGGATATATTTTAGTAAAAATGAAAAAAAATTTTTGGTTTAAAAATTAGAAATTAGATTTCTTAAAGGTAATTAAAGACGAAAGACGATAAAATTCGTAATGGACAAGCAAGGATTAAATATTACTTTAAATTAATCGTTTTTTTAAAGCAAATTTCTAATTTTTTTTAATATATTTTCTTAAATACAAAATAGTTTTTTTTAATTATAAAATAAAAAATTTATTAAACAAATATTTTTACAATTCAAGGTTAGAATTGAGAAATATAGTAAATCGTAATTGGATTTGTAGGAAAAATTTTTTTTACCGATCAATAGTGAAATAAAAAAATTTAAATCTATATTCTATATTCGTTAATTAAAGAAAGTAAATTCTAATCCCTATGTTTACAATTATCACTGTTTTATTATTCATTTTTTAGTTCTATAATCTCTTATCTACTTATATGAAAATATCTCTATTCATTTCACCATCTTTTTTTCCCTTTGAATTTAAATATTTTTGTAGCTTACCAAACTACATCAGTTGGCCCTGCAGCATGCTCCTTTAGTGGCGACTGGTCATAATGTTGGATCCCTTAGTCCTCAAGGTTCTAATCTTTTTATATTTTATCCTCCTTGAAATAACTTAATTCTTTATTTTCTCTATTTTAATTTTTATATAATCATTACTTTTATTAATTTAAATAATTATTATTTATAATATATCTATTAATGACTATTAATATTTATATTAAATTTCTTATTTTTTCTTACATTTAAATTTAGTTGCCAGTTTAGTTGCGGCCAATTCAATTAGATCAAACGCTCATGTGGCAGCTCAAGCAGTGATCGCAGCTACACCAACCACAACAAACATGTCCATTCCCAATGAAGTGATTGGTTGTATAATAGGCAAAGGTGGATCCAAAATCAATGAAATAAGGTAAGTTTTGTTATATTTCCATTTCGATAAATTTCAATATTTGTCTGGTATAAATTATGTCTAAAATTAGAATCAATTTTAAAAGATTTTTTATTAACCATTTTATCTGTAACAAAAATAGGCAACTTTCTGGGGCAAGCATCAAAATTACCAATCAAGAGAACGGTTTAAAATATCGAACCATTTCAATAACGGGTACATCTGAATCAATAAATTTGGCACAATATTTAATACATTCAAGGTATTTACAAAGCGACTCTCTTTACAATTTAGTCCAATGATCTTTTTTTCGTCCATAATTAATATCTAAGTAATGCACACATTAATACAATACAGAGCAGTATTTAAATGACCAATGCTTAAAAAAAATTTGTATTTTTGATTTTTTTGATTCGTCGAGCCTCCCGTTTTATTCACTGATTTGGAAAATCGTCACACATTTTTTGACCGTTTTGTTAGTCATATAATTCTAATTTGATCTTTTTTTAGTAATTGCTTACGGTTCTGAACAAACGATACAATCAAATTTTGTCGATTTTCTAAAAAGATCAAATTGTTTCGAATCTCAAAACTCTACACACATATTTTTCACAATTGACAAAGTAGCTAGAATTTTTAGTTTTTAAAAAACATATGTGATCAAAATATTATTCGATCAGAGGGACGCAATAAATATCATATATTTAAATCATATAAAAAATGATTTTTTTATGAAGTGAATAATTTGCAATGATGATGTTGAAAGTATTAGGTGAATTTTGTTATTCAAAAAAAAAAAAATAAAAATTTGATAAATTGAATTCCGACTTAAGAGAGAGTACGTAAATATTCAAGCACCTTTAACTTAAAAGTATTCATAAGTATTATTTTTTTATAGAAATCTTCTATATGCTTGTTAACTTTTTCTTTTTGTCTTTTGTTAGTTCTACTTGCTTTCATTTAATTTGACGCTCTATTTTTTTTTCAAGTTTACTCATCGCAGACTAGCCATTTATACCCTAGCTCCAAATGTTAGAAACAAAATAGTTTATTATCTTTTTTTACTCTTTTTATTTTTCTCATCTACCCTTACAACAATCTCGAATAAGTGATTCGAAAAATTTCCTTGTCTTTAACTTTTTTATGTTAGTTGAACGATTGAGTTTATAAACTTTTTTATTAGTAAATAAAATTTGCTGCGTTCGAATATTTTATCTATTTGATAATACTCATTAGCCAATTTTGAATTGCTGTTTATTGACTTATTATTATTCGAATATAAATACTTTGAATATTAGTGAGCTTGTCAAAATATTTTTTTTTTCCTTTTTTTTATTGTGACTTATGAATTCTGATATCGATTTTTTTTTTTTTTCGAATCCTTCAAATACTTATAAATTTGCTCTCTCATTCAGCTTTTTTTTTGTTTCAAGAAAATTTTTAGACAAAAATTTTTTTATTTTGAAAGACACTTTTGTCCTTATTAAAATAACTTACTAAAATAATTAAATCATTATTTTAAAAAAGGTGCACATAGTCAGCTAATTATATGTTAAATTCATTTCAAGCTGAATAAAATATTAATTTTTAACGGTTATTACGTTACATTCGAACATAAAACATCACATTTCTATGATGACGATTAATAAGCAAAAAAAAGTGACATTAAAATAAGATACTCTTTTATATTAAGATAACACTAAGTTATTAGTAAATCGAATTAGACAGAACACCATGAAATATAAGTTGTTAGTAGTGAAGGAGGCATGAATAATGATTTATAAATTTAAAACAAAATCAACCATAATTTTTCTCTCTGAATTACTCATACTTTTTAGTGGTATTTCGACATTATTTATTGTTATTTACAGGATTAAGATTATATAACTATTGATTTGTGCGTATAACTTATATTATTCTATTTTATTCATATTTATTAGAAATTTATTTAAGAAAAAGATTTAAAAAAATCTTTTCTATAAAATTTTCGTTTATTTATTTATCATTTTTAATTATTAGAAATGATTAATTATCCAGCTTAAAGTTCTAATTAAGAAAATGCGTGTGTGTTGAAAGATACATTAAGTTTGAACGATGTACTCAAATGAATTCAAAGATTTATAACTTGCGCAGAGTGAATTTATGTCGAAAAACGACTGAAATATTTTTGACATGAAAAATTATTTGTTAAAAATTTAATTTGCATAATTGAGAAGATTTCAATTGATGTACCTTATAAAAAGATAAAAATTTTACATTCGATATAGATAATTTGTGACAAATGAAATAAAATACTTCACAAACAGACTAATAGTAAATCAAGTGCTCCTGATAAATGATTGATTGACAGATAAATAATTATAACTATATGAATAATAAGAAATTATAATAAACTAATACTATATAGACAAATATATAACTAATAATTACATTATTAATAACTATAAATCTAATACAAAAATTTTGTATTAAAAATAAATTAATATGACTGAAAATATTAGATAATTAATAAATGTCAATAAATATTAAGTATATTATTTTATTATACAGATTTGTATTTAGATTATTAAAATACATGAATTTGAAATTTAAAATTTCTTTTTAATATATTAAAATTATTGATGCATTTAGGCTGACCAACAAATCGGAATAATAAGAGAGGTATAATTATATTAAAATATCGCGAATAATTCTGAAAGAGTCTTTTTTTAAAGGCATTGCTAAAATTTTGATTACAAATCATCCTTTTTCATTACCTTATCTCCACACACACATTCACACTGTTTTCAATTCTTATGATTTCGACTTAATCAATCCTCATTTTGTTTTTCCATTTTCTATCTATCTTTCGTGAATCTTTTTCTCTTTATCTTCTATCTTTAACTAAACTCTTTTGAATAGCTGAAAAAATTCAAATTTAAATTTAATCTCAAAAAAAAAATTATTTACTTATTTTTCTTTTTTTCTTCTTTTTCATTTTTTAATTACCGAAATTGACCATTTATCTGTGTCCGACTTTTCGTTTACCTCGTCTTTTATGGCCTTCCACAATAATTTTCAATCACTACTCTCAAAACCAACCTTTACCAAACAACTCCATTTTAATCATACTACCTATTTAAACTCCAATTATAATCACCTCTGATACCATTCTCATTTGATCTCAACGCCTGATGAATCCTGTCTCTTGTTTTTTAATTTTTTTTAATTCTAATCTTTTTTTTATCGAAATCACCACCTGTGAATGAAAAAATTTTTCTTTATGCTCCATCTTTATATATCTTTATAACTTGTAAATATGTGTGTATGTGTGTGTGTGTGTGATTGACTTTCTCTTTCATCTAATTTATCGATTTTCCACTAATTTGTAATTTTGTAATTTTAAATTTTTATAAAAAATAATAACCGTTAAAAAAATTGAATGAATTTAACAGCATGGAAATGCATAAAAGTTTATCAATTGATCAAAATAATCTAAGTCACCAACCGTCACAAACCACATCAATTACTCAAATTACACAAGCATCAAGCAGTAACATTGTCCCAACTACAACTAATGGTCAACAAGAATCAACATCAAATGTAAATACCAGTTCATCAATTGCCAATGATAGTTCAAGCCATCAAAATTCCACCAGCAGTGCAATGATTGCGGACTCCCCAGAAACCATAAGTAAGTATGCTTTATGATTTGCATTATAGTAATCAAAATTTAAAATTCAAATCTTTTTTACTTTTTATATATATTTTATATCATATATGATTTTTTAAATATAACGCTTGCGACATTATTTTTAATTTTAAATATACTGATTTAAAAATTTAATTCAAACCTTAAATTAAACTGAATTTGAGAGTACATTAATTTCTTATTTTTAAAAAAAGTGAACTCATCTAGTGAATCAAATAATTGTACAATACAAACAATTAATAGAGGAATAAAGTCGAGCATGCAAGAAGTTGGCGCAGGAATCACAAAAAATTTGAATGGAAATACAAGTTCTCATCGACCAAACACACCAAACAGTAAAAATGCAAAAGCCGTGCGAAAATATGCCCCATATTAAAAAAAAAAAAGACGCATTATAAGTATCATTTATTGACACTATTTCTATTTTTTTCTCTTGTTAGTCGCCTTTGAAATTTATCGGAAACCGACAAATTTTTTTAAGAAATCTCATTTATCAAATGATCATTGAACTTTGGGATCATAATTTAATTGACTAATTTGAAATAATATAAACACATTCAAACATAGAAAAATTTTAACTCCAAAAAATTGAAAAATGATAAATTTAATTTTTTTGTGATTTGAAAAATATCGCAATCAAATTAGAAAAAAAAAAAGTAAATTTTATTCGATTTTTATTTTAAGTTCTAAAAATAAGATTTTAGATTATTATTCGCCGCACATTGTCTGATGAAGGTAAAAAACCAAATAATGACCAAACGCACAACCATTTGAATGATTTAGTATTTATTTTATAAACAGAAAACAGTAGCTAAATTTTTTTTCTCGGTTAAATATTTTTGCTTAAATTAAAATCATCTACATTTTCAACAAAATAATCTTCTACAATAGTCATTAATTGTGTGTGGTTTTTTTTAATTTAACTTATCGCGAAATAGTCGAAAAAAAAAAAAATAAAGCTTTTAAGTTTTAAACTAGTTAGGTAATCAATTAAATAAATATAGTGAATCAAGACCATTTTAAAGTCATCTTAAATATACTGGTGATGATTACAAATCAATCAAATATTTATATAATATAAAATGTGTAGGATTTGAATGATTGATAAGGTCACTACAATGTGCAATTAAGAACATATAAAATCAATGAGAATATATAATTCACATTTATACGTAAAAAGTATTCATATGATTTGCAATAGTCGTTTGAAATACCTAAGGTTAAATTCCCAGATTTGATCACTTAACTGATAAATAATAAAAACTATCATATTTTATTAATTAGGATTCAAATTATCAGTAAAATTCAATGACTTTAAAAATTTCTCTTAAAGAAACCGGAAATCGATATATAACAAATTTTTTGCATTAAAAATCATCATTAGATTTGATTGTGAAATTGATTTTAAAAATTTAAAGAGCATTAAGGATAGAAATAAATGAATAAGAAAAGTAATTTTTCGAGTAAAAAAGTACATGTAAATGAATGACAGTCATAAAAAATAAATTAACCATGCAATTAATCAAGTGAATGATTTAGAAGAGAATTGTAGGTCAAATGCTAAATCAACTATGTACAAAATGACTAATTTTACACACACTCGGCACTTAACTAAATAACAAATAGATACTACACTAAAAAGCCTTCATTTAAATTCTCTAAAATCTTCAACATTTCATTTTTATAGCGACAATAATTGGTCTGTCTTAAACAATTATATATTTACTGTGAAGAGCACTTTGAAATATTCTTTATTTGAAGGTTATATATATTTCATTAAATAGTTGAGGACACATTCTCGGATGCATTTCTTAAGAATAATGTTAGAAAATTAAAAAATTATTCACTAATTAAAATAAAATAAAGCATTTACAAATAGTGTGTCTTTTTAAGTAGCATTTTTCAAAAATAAATGATTACAGATCACAAAAGCCCTTTGTCAATAAAACCTCAAATAAGAACGTAAAATTGGAAAAAAAAAAACGAATTCAATTTTTTCATTGAAATTTGTCAATCTAATATCATTAACGAACAACATAATCTAAAATCTTTCGAAATAGATAACATTTTATTTTAAATGAATATGAAGCGAAATTTTTGAGAAATATGATTGAAAAAAACTAGAAATCTTGTACTAAAAAATGGAATTTGAAAAAAAAAAATTCAAA
>BLXL01010740.1:0-14488 GCA_023170135.1 Acarapis woodi
TTTCATAAATTTAAAAATATTTTTCTTGTTTGAATTTAGAGCAAAATATAATTTCAGTTTCAAAGTGGTTATGAGAATGATTTTTATGAATATTCTTTTTTGCAATTATCTTATTTTTCAATAAATTACAGATGGTTTTTTTTACTGTTGGTGGGTGAGAAAATGATTTATCAGAGAACTTAATACCAAAGGATCGACACTAGTTCCGGTCAGAAAAGAATCTAGTTTATTACCTACTAAATAATAGATTATGTATAAAATTCCAATAAACTATGTTTATTCTTTTGATTCATGGACAAACTAGCAATTAGATGCATAAAATCAAGGTGACAATTAACAATTAGAAAAGTACACGTGAAATAAACGAATTCGTAATAACCATTTACAAAAATAGCTATTAATTTTTTTTAAGATCTAGCATTTTTCAACTCTATATCCGCCTATTTGAATAGCTTGATATCTTTAATAAATAAGTACTAATTATAAAGAATATTTTTTTAAAATAATTTTTCTATTCATAGATTTATACAAAGTTAATATTAGGAATATGATTTAATTTTTCTATTACGACATTCTTTTCATATCTTTTTAGCCCATATTCTTCAGTATGGAGAATGTACTAAATAAATTCATTTAACAGAATTGTATAAAACAAAAGTCAAATTTTTGTTTCTGTGAGAAAATAATAAAATGAAAGAGTAAAGGCTAAAAGTATTTGAAATTGTTAATTTTCATTATTTTAAATTTTTTAAGTTTTGTAATAATTTAATTATATAATTTTTGATGATAAAAAAAAAATATATATTCTATAAATTAGTTTTCTAAATTTACATTTCTAGTAGACTAATTTATTTCAAAAAAATTTTATTTTTCATTCCCTAAATAAATTTACTATTCGATTGCTTTTTTCTAGAAAAGAAAATCGTTTTTCATTTAATAAAATTTTTGCTAGTAATTTAATATAGACTACTTGTTATGACTGTTTGTAATGACTTATTTAGTATGAATAAATAGGTTAACGAGATTTTTTTCTAATTTTTTACTAAGTATAATTGTTTTTTGTTTGAAATAAGAAAAATATTAAATTGACTAAAGTTTGAGAACTTTTTTTTAAAGTGTGATTTATTCTTTTTCCTGTTTCATTTTAGTTACAGAATGCTTAAGTATTGTAAGGGCCATATTGCCTAAAAATGTGGAAGCAGGTAATTCTATATGGTTAAATTGTACCCACGATCTGACTCGAGATAAACTATATTCAATCAAATGGTAAATCAATAGTATATTATATTTACCATTTTATATCATGAATTTTGGTTTTCAATTTTTCTTGAATAGGTATAAAGACAATCAAGAATTTTACCAATATATACCGTCAAACAGACCTCCCAAACGTCAATATCATCTTGAAGGAATTTATTTAGATGTAAGTATCATCAAATTTTATACTTTGCAGATTTTCAATTCATTTTTTCATTAAGTATATATAATCATTAATTTAATAATTATGAATCCTGTTTTTAATTTTAGCTAAAGAAAAGCAATCATGGTAATGTGTACTTAAAGCGAACAGATCTTAAATCGGCTGGCGATTATAAATGTGAAATATCGAGTGAAGCACCTGTGTTTAAAACTCTACGAGATACAAAACAATTAAATGTACTTTGTAAGTGACTTTGAATTCATTAATTTGTGTTGTGCAAATTTTTTACATTTATCATCATCAATTTTTTTTGAATGCGAAAAATTATATCTTTTGTTAATTAAAGCTTCTAATATACCAACATCATTCACAATTTTGTAGTTAAAAATAATTTTTAACAAAATATTTAAACAATTACATACCTTACAAAATACATTTTGCTAAGAAAATAAAAAATTATTGAAAATAAACTCATACAATTTTAATTAAGAAAAATATTTGCTTAGGTTAATTTACTGTTTATGAACTATGTTTTACATCAGTGACCAATAAGCTTATTAATTCACAAAATTATACTTTTGAAGTTTTTATATAAGACTAAAAATGATTTTTCCTAACGTATACATTGAAAAACGAATAAAAAATTTATCATTATGATTTTTTTTATTTATTTTTGTCTTTTTGAACAATTTTTGAAGTAAAGACAAAAAGTCATAGGTCATCAATAAAGGACAGGAGTCATGTGTGCCTACTAATGATTAAATATTTATAAAAAAAATGTCTTTCAAAAGCCTAAAATTTTTTTTCTTTTTTATAAAAAGTCTTGTGGAACTTTGAATAATGATCAAACAACTTAAAGCGTTTGATTTTCGATTTAATAGTTATTTATTTATTTATTAATATTTTTCTTATTTCCTTTTTTGATCATAATTCAATTAAAAGATTCTATTGACAGATGCATTGTTGCGTTTGCTGCAACCACAACTTTTAACATTTAATAAGCTTTAAAGGAGGATTTGTTGATACCCATGTAGACAGGTAGATTTTTTTTAATAAATGTCAGACCATATGTTTATATAAATAAGTCTAACTAGACCAATATAAAATTTTATATTTTATATATTATCCATATTTTTTATTTCGTTTTTTCTTATAAACTAATAGCTGATTAAATTTAAGGTTATGAAAGAAATACTGTAATATTTCAAAAAAAAATTTCTTTTATTTTGATCTACTCTTTAAAATTTTGTTTGTGCTATCGAATTCAAGCCATTTGATATTTTTGATTATTTTTTCAAATTTTAAATTGCATCTTGTCTGGTGTTTGTTTTGAAAGATGAATTGTGCACACATAAGACTTTTCTCTAATTTAGAAAATTTTAAATTTAATAAGCTTCTCTAGAAGTTTAAAAATAGACACTTGATTCTTACTAGCTAAGTTTTTTAGAAAAGTTAAAGAAAAAAACAACATTTTTTAATAATTTAGAGTCAGCGATTTATTGAAAAATGTGTATTATTTTATTTTTATGTTTAAAAAATAATACTTCAAATATGACACAAATGTGTAGTGTTAAATTGTAATAAATATTTTAGTTTCGTACTTTTAGAGAAGTTATTGATAGCCTTTTGAATAAAAATAAACACTAAAATTCACTAATGTAAATGTTTTGTAAATTTTCATATTTTGTTTATATGTTTAAGATAATCAATTTAAGTTCAGATTAGGATAAAAAAAATTTTCAATTATGAGTATCTTAAATAATTTTTTAATTTTTTTCCCACATTTCGATAATGAATTATTCAATTTTTTATCTTGTTTGATATTAAATAAATCAATTTATTGATTTACATCCGCAAATATTTTCCCACATTTTTCTCTGAATTTTTTTCGGAAAAAATGAAATATTGAAATTTTTGAATCCTTATAAAATAATTAATTCATCATAAAAAATTTGATTAAAATTATTTAAAAGAACAAAAACTATTTGTGGATAAAAAAAAATATGCGAGCATGTCAAAATTTATGTTGTTATTAAGAAATATTTACAAAATTTTTAAAGGATTTTTATAAATGCTAAAATAATTTATTCTAAACTATGTCTTATACATTTTTACTACTAAAATATCATAATCAATTTAATTCGCATTCCAATTGATTCACTGCATCGATTCTAAATTTGTTTTTTAGCCAGTAATTTAAAAAAAAATTTCAATTTCGGAATTTCGTTTTTTTATCTAGTTTTCACTTCAACTAGAATAATTATGCATGGCAAATTTACGAATTTGGCATGAATCCTACATAATTCTTTTTCGATTAAGATTTGTAGCTAAAAAAATATTATGCTATTATTTTTTATAGATCGATAACTAAAGCAAAAAGTTGTATCAATTTTTTAGTTGAAAAATCTTTAAAAACAAAAGATACGACATTTTAACTTTTGGTTAAATCGATTGTATTTTTTTGACACAGATTTTGATTCAGAAGATCATATTCCGAAAATGTAGTTGTTTATATAACCAAAAAAATCTTATTTAAAATTTTAGCAACATTTTAATAAAACGAGTTTTTTTTACAATTCTTTTTACAATTATACTGTATAGTTTATGAATTCAGCAAGAATTTTTTTTCTTTTACTTCTATTAGTAATGAATCATGACTTATGATATGATGCACTACGCCGTCTGATTTTTTTTATTTTAACAATTCGATTAGAAGTGTATAGTTAACACTTTTGTTGATCGATAATATGCCTCACATTTGAAAGGTTTTTATTAGAGCAACAAAATTATAAAATTTCAGAATTGTTTACGATGAATAATTTTAATATAATAATATCTTTACCTGTTTCAAGGAGTCTCTATTCTTTAACGATCTAACATGATTCATGGGCAGGGAATTTTTTTGCCAAAATGATTTATTCGCAAAAACCTCTATGGATTAAAGATTATTAATTGAAAATAATTTTTTTTTTTTTCGAATATGTATGATTTACATTCAATATATAACGTGTGAAATGAAATTAACACGGAATCACACTTAAACCTTAATAGTTTTGAAATTGGTCTTTGTAAAAAAATTACGTTTAGCAATAATAATTAGCACGTTTACAAACCATTTTACAATAAATTAAAGCTGACCTATAGAATTTTTATAACTATTTTCAATTAAATAAATTTTTTCGTGAGGTGATAATTTGAGAGTATTTAATTATTTGTAACCACTTGATATATGTTATTAAAAAATATATGTAAATTTTCATCTTTTTATTTTGAATCAAATATTGTCAAATTAGTTACTAAACAAATATTTTTTTTTCTTATGTTCCAAAATCAGTGTGCATGCGTCAGTCACTTTTAAGTCTTTAAATTCAGCATTCAACGCAAGAACAAAAAATTTATGAAATTTAGATTCGAGGTAAATTTTTTTTCGATGAAATCAATCCTGCCGATACAAATCAAAAATCTAAAAATCAACCATTTTATGCAAATGTCAAATAAAAAATGCATTCAATTATTAATATCTAAAAAAAATTTATTTTTCGTCATTTTTCGTGATATAAAATTTGAATGTTCTTCTTTCTTTCATTTGTCAATCAACTGACAGTTTTTCTTCAAAAAAAAAATTATGAAATCATTTTTTTTATTGCTTTTCGGAAGTAGAATTCACTTGATAAATTTGTAAAAAGTAATTGAATCTCTTAAATTACATGGGAAAAAAAAAAATTCTTCTAATTCTTTTTCTGCCTTGATGATGAAATACCGAATAAAAACTTTCTCTCTGAATAAGAGTCGTTGTAAAAAGATTATACATATTTCGAAAGTTTTTTTCAAAAAAATTAGAGTACTAATGTTTGAGTAACTGTTAAAAATTAAATGAATGACGAAAATAAAATGGAAATATTTGCAAATGCTTTATGTGGACAAGTGTATTTGAATATTATTTGATACCAAAATTTTTAAGAAGCAGAGAAAAATTCAAAATTTAAAATCGGTGGATATAAATTTCTTTTTCTCTAAATAGATGCTTGTCGAAAAAAATTTTATGGATATAATATTTTTCCATTATAGTTTATGTCTACTTCTTAAATATCCATTTACATACGTTTCAATAAATTATCTATAACTTTTTAGCAGGACATATTTAAAATATATTTTAAATAAATCCATATCTGTGAAATAGATCTTAAAACTGTATTTAAAAGATAATTGATGTGTAAAAGAACAATTTTGCTTAAATTTTAGATTTTCAAGCATAGCATTCAATTTAAGTAATAATTTTTCACAATAAAAATTGAAAAACAAGTTAAATTTCATGAATTTTGTTTAAGTTGTTCTAAAATTTAATTCAAATAAAAGAATTGATGTTAAATAAATTTACATTATAGATAGAGAGCATAATTTTTTTTTGTTAGCATAACTTTAGATATACTTTATATTCATTAGAATATAAATTTTCGCAATTTTCGTTGCAGAGAAGAAAGAAGAAAAATGACTAAAAGGTTAAAGGTCAAATACTTTGTAGAACATTTACAACTAAATGAAAAGATTTTGTTTACACTTTCTTTTTGAAAAGTCATTTCGAATAAAAATAATCATTTCTCATTTTCGGACTTTTCGAAAGTCACAATCAGTAATTCAAATTAATTATATTTTAGTTTTTATACGCTGGTTCTTCAGGAATAATAGGCTCACAAAATTGCTAACTAAAATTAATGCAGATGACCATACGTAGATAATAAGGTGACCGTCTATTTTTGGACTAATAATCTAGGTAGAACATAAAATTTTTGAAATCGAATTCAGATTAATGTGCCTTAGATTTTTCTTGTTTTATTGACTGAACAGTTTATATGGGTCAATTTATTTCACCTTTTGATGTAGTATAATATTATTTAAGAAAAGTAAAAATAAAAATCTTAAATGGCATTTTTAAAATTAAAGCGAAAACAAAAGAATCATTAAGAGTGAAATCTTTAAAATTTCTTATTTTTTCAAGGTTTTCTTTTTTGTGAAAGTAGAGAGGTTTTTTTTTTAAATCATTAAGAAATTTTTCTGATAAAAAAAATCTATATCCTTCAAGTTGTTTTCAGTTGAAAATTTCAGCTTTCACGAAAATCTTCAAAGTGTCAGGAAAAATACATTTGATAATTATCCGATTTTTTTCAATAAAAATTGATACATTTGCTTGTGTGTACTTAGCCAGATATTGACTTAATTTTTAGTAAATTTTAACTATATGTGTTGAACAAGTGCTAAATATTTTGCAAAAGTGAAAAAAATGCTTCAAGTATATTTTAATGTATCTAGCATAACCTTATCAGATTATTAAAGATTAAATACTGTTAATGTATAGCCACGATTGTAAATCATTTCTATTTTTCTAAAATATAATGTATTTGAAAAAAAATATAAAAAAGTTCTTTTTTAGATTTTTTTAAGAATTAGCCTTAAAGTGACATAGTGTAATATAATTATACATTACTATAGATTTAAAACATCTTTTTAGTATTAATTATATGCGTATTATTGACATAAAGTGGTTTACGATCATAAATAAGTTGATTTATTAAATAATGATGTTAAAGGAATTCTAAAAAAAAAAAAGATAGAAAATGATTGACTTAAAATATTTTTGTTGAAACAACTGATGATGAATTGAAAAGCCTAAAATAAAAAACAACGATTATATTCGATTATTCTATAAAGTAAATGTATTAATAAATTAGATATTGTTGGCATAGGCAAAATTTTATGGATTAATTGATCATATAATTGTATTTGTTTTTTTTATCTACAAAAAAATAAAATTACAAATGTTAATTTATTTTGAAATTGTTATGAAAACTGATATATATTTTGTCATCAAATCGAAGGATATAGTTCTAAAATGTCTTTGATATAAATTTTTCAATAAAAAAAAATAATACATTTTTGTTTGCCAAATAAAATTTAACTTGAAATTTT
The DNA here is from genome assembly GCA_023170135.1 of Acarapis woodi. NCBI lineage: Eukaryota > Metazoa > Arthropoda > Arachnida > Trombidiformes > Tarsonemidae > Acarapis > Acarapis woodi. The sequence goes on from BLXL01010740.1 coordinate 7,385, forward strand.
CTTGCTAAGACCTGTTTTCAAAAAAATTTTAAGTTGGTACATTAATGATAGCAGAAAAATCAAAAACAGGAAGTATATGAAATTACAGATTAGCGACTTGAATGAATTTTTTTCTTTGTTTTTAAATTCATTGATCTTTTGTTACTTTTAAATTATTGTTTATTAAGAAACCATTTGAACAATAGATAATGACCATTCAGGTTGATCTATTAACTGTTATTTAAGTTTTATTTTTTATTAAGCTTTTAATTTCGATTTGACATTATAGTTGTGTCAAAGAGTTATTGTAGGATTAAATTAAGTTCCTTGGCTTAGTATTCATTAATAATATAATAATAATTTTTATTTCTACAAATTAATGGTAAATTATGTATTAGTCAGGTTAATTATTATCTACAAACTATAAAATAGAAATAAAATGAATCTGCAAAATTTTATTTTGTTAAATTACCGTGTTGGACTGTTAATTTGTTCGCATTCAATTATGTGATAGAAAACTCATTGAATATTTACTGTTATTAGGTCTGGCTAGTTATTATGCTTAGTTTGATCTGTTTTTAACATTTCAATTTTATATATTAGCCTACCATTCTCTGTTAACTATTCTTCTAATATTGAATAAATGGGCATTTATTGGTCAGGTCACACACAATTAAATAATTAAAAAAGCAGATAATAGTTTATTTTTCACTACGATAGTTATGTAATATATTTTATAATCCATTGTCTACCATTTTCCTACCATATTTGACTATGATTTATTTTTGAATTATTTTGAATTTATCATAATCTAATATTCTCTTTCGGATGATAGGTTAGTTGATAAAAACATGATCGATAATTTAGGTAATTTTAATCAGAATTTAGGTGACTAGATTTGTGTTAATCATTTCAAAGTATCAATTTATTTTTTGTAGTATAATGTTTTGAGAATATGAGAAAACATAACTAAACAATTCTAAAATTGTATTCCAAACTAATTGTGTGTCTAACGAACCTTGATTATTTTAGCAAAGATTAAAGCTCGTTTGACAAACCTAGAATTAATTATCTTATTCGAAGAATTTGTAATGAAAAAAGACAAAATTCCAATTAATCATTGCTGATAGTGATTTGATCTTATAATAAAATTAAATGAAACTTTAAATATGAAGATCTTAAAATTTTTGCTTTTTCGTATTGTTTTTAGAAAAACACCTTTGAATGACAATTGAAAATAAAAAATTTTTTCCTTTTAAAATTAAACAAATATAAATTTTCCATGGAATTAATAAATTTGGCCAACTTTGTTCTGTTAAATATTTTATTTTTTTTATACTTGGTAAAGAATATTAAATAGATATAGTATCTAGTTCATTGAATACCAGCTTGATGTAATCAATATTCATTACATGTTATTCAATAAGCATTTTTCAAGAAAATTGACTATTAAAAATCAAACCAGATAGAAAAGTTTATTAATTTATAGTAGTTCTATAAATCATTAGTTACCAATGTTGATGATTGGCTATAAGCACGCGATTTTTAATCGATCCGCTACTTTTTGTATAATTTTAAAAATAAGTTGTTCAATAGAATTTTTCGATTCATTATATACTTCTGAAGCTCATTGAACCAAGGTAAATGAAAAATTAAGATTTATACTCATTCCTTTTCTTATTTTTTTATTTTGATTTTTGAAAGTTTGATTGAAATTTTGTGACTAATAAGCAGAAATTTGTGAATTTTAAATTCATTTGTCGAAAAAAATACAGACAGGTAAATCAAAATATTTGACATACATATAGATAATGATTTATGTGATTTTAAAAAAAAATTATTCTTCTGAAATCTTTCATGGCTAAATTCGAAAAATATTCTCTATTTTATCTTTTTCAAATTAGAATTTAATTAAATTTATCAGTAAAATTAGAAATTTATTTTAAATTAAATATAAAATAATTATTTTATTTGAAACTGATGAGCACCTTAAATTTGTTAATTGATGTAAATCAATGTAATATGTTATTCTTTATCGAATGATTCTAATCAAAATGAATTCAATAAATAAATAAATAAAAAAATATTTTCTGAATTGCTATTAAGAAATTTAAACTTTTAATGCATCGATAATTTAGTAATACTAAATTATTTTCGACTAATAATATCCTATGATTTTTTTTAATGGAAAATCATCTCTCTACGATGAAATCACGAATTAGAATGTTAACCGTGACTTCGAACTTCTATTAATGAGTGATTTCAAAACCATAAAAAAAAGCTTTTAAAAATTCGATTTTATTTCTGTATTTTAGTTTTTAAAAAAAAAAAAAAATAAGTTTTATACTAATGACTAGGTCGAAAATATCTCTTTTTAAAATTCAGATCAATTGATAGAACAAACTATCATAAAAATAGTTTAGTCGTCATAATGATTGATTTTAAATAGAATTCATTGTGATATTTTATTAGTCTAAAGAAATATATAAGAAGGAGAAAAGTATTTTAAAATTAGAAATGTAATTTGAAGAAAGGGCTTGGCTCATTGAAAAAAAAATGATCAGCAGTCATTAGTAACATATGTAATTTGTGAAAACATATTTGAAATACCTTTTATATATTTAGTCATTTCTGTTGAATTATACAATATTTTTTGTACACTTGCGATTTGACCCGAGAGGTATTACATCATCTATATTTTAATATGACATAACAATATTTCAGTTCCAATATTCAAAATGAAAATTGGCGTTTTTTTTCGACGATTTTAAAATTAGAGAGCTAATTCTTTTTCTAATTCTTTATTACACTCCCAAAAATGATTTCAGACGCCAAACATCTCGCATATTATATAATTGAATGTAACATAAACATAAAACTCCCTTCCTAATTAATTATTTTAGATAATTTTGATTTGACTCCGTCGGAAAAAAATATATTGCTTTACGGAATGACGTCATCGCACAAAATTTGTATTTCAAAATAAATTTTAAATTTTAATGAATGATGAGATTTGATTAAAGTTATTTAATAAATTTAATTTGTCGTAATGTAGGTGGTAAAATTTTCTTATACTGAGTCGGTAATGATGATTATAAGATCAAGAAATTATCTGATAATAAGAATATAAAAATAAGTTTTTTAGATGTTAAAATAAAAAACATTGGATTTTAAAATTGAATAAAAAAAGAAAAAGTAATTCAATTTTTCTTTTTTGTTCATTTTTTATCATTGTGATGCTAATCTGTATTAGAAAATAATTATACTCAAATTTATTATTTTTTATTAATAGTAATTTATTGATATGTTAAAGTTTAGTGTTGCGTTTTAAGCTAATTTTATCAATTTTAAATAACCATCCATAAATTTTACAAAATTTTATGATTCATTGTCAAAAAGAATTATCGAAAAAGATGCTCATATATTTGTTTAAATAATTTTGATAATATATAATAATTTAAAAGTTATTTTCATTAATAAAAGATCAATAATTATTTCTTCATTGATAATAACTTGTTGAATAAAATGAAATCAAATTAAATATTTAAAAACTAAAATATTACCATTCACGTTATTCTAAAAAAATCTTATAGTATTTTTTAAAATTTAATCACTTTCTTTGGTTCGGTAATCTGTACACAAAAGTAATATTTTTTAAATGGAAGATCTTTAATTGAAATAGATTGTCAATTTATGTCTTGATTCATAAAAAAGTTACAAATCAAAATAATTTTTCACTTTTCAGCCAATTTACTCTAAGAAAACAGAATATTTATTTAGAAAGATCACTTATATGACTGTTTAAACTAACTAAAAATTTTACACTTTCTGAAAAAAAATAGTCAAGCAATTTGATTACATAAAGAATTTGCTAATCAATTTAAAGGAACTAGAAAATATTTACTGAATCATATAATATAACTAAGATATTTTCATCAATCTTTTATTCTAGAGTTTTTGCTAATGTTCGTTTAACTGCTTAAATAAATATGTCTGACATAAACTCCATAAATTATGACATATTGCAACAAAAAGATTATAGCGTAGATAATCAATTTAGTTTGTTGCATTTCATTCGCAAACTATTAAACATAAAATTCACTTAACTAATCCATAGACAAACACTACATGAAAATTTGATTATAGACAATTCAAGGTCTGAAAATTGTAAAGTATTAAAGCAAACACGACTTACAATGTATATAAGAAATGATTAAATTTAAGGATTTAGAATAATCGCCACTAATCATTTACTTTTTTTTAATAATCTGAACTTTTATGCCATTCTTCATGTAAAATTATTTCACAGTCAAATTTTTTCACTTAAGTCAAACTATTCTTTCAATATTTGAAGAATAATATTTTTTTTAATTTAAGATGTTCAAAAGATATAAAAAAAAAAACATTCAAATTTTCGTTTTTTTTTTCGAAAAAATTATTTCAAAAATGATCAAAGTATTTATTTTTTTTAATTTCTAAATATTTTGTTGAAAAAAACAATTATTACGGTAGTAAATTTGAAATCATCAAGACAAATAGTATTAAGCAACTTCAATTTTATCATTTAAAGTGAAATTTTGACTAATTATATCTAAAATTTTCAGCTTTGAGATTTATTTATTTCCTATCCGTGTTGATGAGATAAATTAAATAAATATTTAAATATCACATATAAAATTATTTTTCTATTTTTTTTGGAAATTTATAGAAAAAATAAATCGTATTCTGATAATTCGTTTTTTTTTTTGAAAAATCAGTTTTCTATTTGAAAACTAATTAATAATTCATCTATCGATAATACAATCATTTTCAAATTGTTTACTGAAAATTCAAAATTTAAGTCGCTATTAAAAAAAAAAAAAAAAATATAAACAAAAACAAACATTTTTGATTAGAACTGCTACATTAATTCTGGTTGAAAAAAATATTTTTTTTGCTACATAAAAATTAATACTAAATTGAAATGTTTCTAGACATATGATTTTATTTTACTTACTGTGAATTATTATCAGTTTAGTTTTTTCAAATAAGAATAAATTACAATTCTTCATAATTAAAATTAAATATTTATTTCTTATATATTTAACAAATTTCAATTTTGTTACAATTCAAGGTGATTTTACAAAAAATTGATTAATAAAGGTTGTTATCAAAACAAATACTTTTTTCTGCTCTTTCGCATCTTTTCGCAGAACCTGAGAAACAATTTCTCTAAAAGTTTATTTGAATTTCATAAAAATTACAAAAAAAATTTCTGGCCAAAAAGTCAAAAGGTAAAGAGAATTTTTAATTTTACATGTAAAAATAATTAACAAGTTCGAAAAACTTTTGATGTGTAATGATAAAAATCACAATTTGTGAAAATTGAATTCACAATATTATCTAATTTACATGTTTCTTAAATACAGTTTAAAATTCTCATGATATTTTTACAGCTCAATAAATTTTATGTTGAAAATTAAGAAATTAGCGAGTCATAATCGACTTTCATGCTTTGAAATTTTCCACTTATCTTTATAATTTACAATGTTGAAATGATTTTCTTGTAGCGATTATGTTTTAATAATAGAATTGATAACAAAATTAATTATAACTAATTTGGATTGATATACATAAAGATCAAGTCTTGTTATACATATAAATTTTTTTAAAAGGTGAACATACTTATCAATTTTTGAAGGGCTGAAAAAAATTTTTAGATTCCCAAATCAAGTTACCTAAAGTTTGTAGTTAATCTACCCTTATTTGAATAAAATATTTAAAGACAGAAGTGAAAATTTCTTACTGAATAAAATTATTAAAAACGTAGATTTTGAACTTATTGTCGGCAACACAAAGAATTGATAAAATTTTCAAAATAAAATTTTTTAAATTTTTAGACTGTTTTAATTTTACCTTTTATATCTAGTCATTATTCAATATGTAATCAAATGCATTCTAATTGGTAAAATCTTCAAAATTATTTTATACACCTATATTTAGTATGCAAATACCTAATTATAGGATGAGTATATAAGAATTCATTTGTTTTTACAAAAATTTAATTTCGAATAATAATCGGCAATATATTTATAATTTTAGTTTGTTTCTTTTATAATTATGATAATGTATCAAGAACTAGTCCAACAAAAAAAAGGGAAATTTCCTATACGTAATATTGGATTCGCATATGATTTTAAAACTATAAAAACCTTTTGTGAAATAATTTGTAGATTTTTGTAATATTCATCATTTGTCATCTTCTCCAGCTTAGTGTGGCATAATCGATTAAAGTCAAAATCGCTCATGAATAATTCAATTGAATTCTTTTTTAATTCACTCTAGCCACTCATGATATTAGTACATCTTTTAAAAAAAATTGAAGTGATTATCAAGCATACTTGATTATCAAAAATGATTAGGGTTGTAATTTTCATAATATTCATATATAATAGCAAAATATTGTAATCAAGCAAGTGATGCGATATTTAAAGTCGTGAATTATTTTAAATAATCTTACTGATTTCTTTATGAACCAAAAATATAAATCAAAAACTGGACTTTTTTTCTCAAATAAAGGTACATTAATTTTTTTAAGATGAAGGTTTATTTAATTTTTAACTTGAAATGATTAACAAAAAATTTTACACTTAATATGCAAATTTTTACAATTTCGACCATTAGTTATTTAAAATTATTCTAGATTTCTAGATTCGACAACTCAATTAATTTCAAAATGACATCAAAGAAATTGTTCAAGAGCTAAAAACTGACATTTTTTTGTAAATTATTGCATATTATATTTAGCAATTAGTTGAGCAGATTTTTTTCCATAAAAATTATTTGATTGAAATGAATTTTTCTTGAAAATTTTTAAAAATTTAGTTTGATTTTTAACGGACGGTAAATATAGAGGTGCGTAAGTGTAAAAAGGAAAAAAGACGACCATGCATAGTCACATGTAGATGAATTGACTAGAAAGAAAAAAATTGAAAATTAATTTTAAAAAATACTATAAGATTTTTTTAGAATAACGTGAATGGTAATATTTTAGTTTTTAAATATTTAATTTGATTTCATTTTATTCAACAAGTTATTATCAATGAAGAAATAATTATTGATCTTTTATTAATGAAAATAACTTTT